>VWZG01005731.1:281634-292962 GCA_013396735.1 Grallaria varia | reverse complement strand
CCGCCCCCAGCCATTAGGTTGGAATTTGAGTGATTAGCTGAGTCTCTCTGCTTCGATAGCTGAGGTGGGGAGGGTGTCAGCTCCCAAACTGCTGGTAGGGAAAGAAAAAATTCTGACAAATTCTAAAACTGTAACAGTGGCACGCCTTTTACCTTTGATGTTCTGAAACCAGAAGAGGAAAAAGAAAGTTTAGCTCCAAATCCAATTGTACATTGATTTAACTGGCTTGGAGCCCTTCTCAAAGGAAAATCCTGCAAGAGGAAAGATCTCAATGATCTGAAAGTATATTAATGTTTCAAATTGAGATCCTTCTTTTCTAGCAATGCGTCAATTGTGTATAAGTGGAAAATGGGAAGCTTCTCACATGTTTTCAGCCTAAGAAAGTAGAAGGAAGGACAATTATTTGTCATTTTGCAGATGTCTGATTTTTGTTTAACCAGAAATGTGAAGATGTTCTAGAAAAATGTGTACCATTGAAATTATTACTGGGTAAAAAGTCACTGAAGTATCCTACTGAGGCATGGTAAGATCCAAGCTTCCTGAGCAACCTTTTGTTTCTGATATGAAAAGCCCATATGGAGAATGGAGATGTTATGGAAGTCTTTAATTTAGGTAGAACATGAGAGCTCTTGGATGCTTTTTTCTTACATGGCAAATTGTTCTAGGCAAACAAGCTGTTCCAGAACAGCACTCTACATAGTCACTGTATTCCCAAATAAAACTCAGCTTTCCCATGCGGACAACCACAGGAAGATCAACTGCCCTTCTATTCATTGTGCACCTTCTGCACATTCCAAGCAATTCTTCAGCATGTGGGAATTTGCTCTAAAGGCCCTTATCTTCTAGGGGACAAGTTTTTAGACCAGCACTGCTACTGTGAACTTAGTAGATGCCCACGCACAAGTTCTGGGGCATTTACTTGTCATCTGGTGAGAGACAGCCTGGTTAAATTAGAAACACAGCAAGAGCAGTAGCACAAGCACACTTCAGCACTCCTGCAAGAAGCTGTTGCCTCTCTCAATATTGTCAAGCTCGGACAGAGGAGGGGCTGTGGGGCTGTGGCTCAGCTGAGATGCTGCAGAGCACAGATTTTGAGGTAGTAAGTGAGTTTTAATCTACACTGACAATTGCGTGCGTCCGTGTCTTTCCTCTAAACTGCAGAAATGAGCAATTAATCTGGTTAAGAACATGACTGTGGAACAGGCAATATGAGCTCTAATAAAGCAAGCATGCCTTTGCATTAAAACAATAGGCATAATGTAGTTCTATGAAGTATTTTCTTAATTTTCAGTGTTATTTTCATTTACCGAGCTTCATATTGATTACTATTAAAAAACAAAACCAAAAATGAAAAACAAAAAACAGAGCAAGAGTTTTCATTTTAAAGGCTTCCACTGTCTTTTCAGAGTAAGAAGCTCCAAGTAGTTAACTTAGATTCAGATATATTTCAGTGCAGACCTCCTTCCTATCAGAAATGTTTGATAGCTCAGAGTACAGTGTCATTGCAAAGGGGACACAGGGGGTAATTCAGCCTGTGAGATAGTTCTCTGGTTCTGATGCTATCAAGTGCCTATCAAAAGCTTAATGGCCAGGTTGTCCATACCCTCACCCTGTTTTGTTCTGGAACCAAAGTAGCTTACAGCCGGGTCAAAATTAGTGCTTAAATTTTTTTGGGTCCCACACACATTCTGCTCTGAGAGGCCAATGCCTTACATAAGTCATAAATGTGTGCCAGTTCTGTGGATTTTGACTTCATGCATCCAAAACATCATCAAACAGAAGAAGAATGAACGAATCCTTGGTGTGCTGGGGGTTGAGCGGTCATATCAACATGCAGAAGCTTTCACTTTTCGGGGACAAAGGAAGACTGAACACCCCCTTGTTTAGACATAGGGAAAACTATTGCATGTGGGCAAAATTATGAGGATGGTGAGACATTGGAACTGATTGCTGAGGGAAGTTGTGGATGCCCCATCATTCAAAGTCGTATTGGATAAGGCTTTGAGCAACCTGATCTAGTAAAAGATGTCCCTGCCCATGGTCAGGGCTTGGACTAGACCTTTTAAGGTCCCTTACAACGCAAACCATACTATGATTCTCAGATGAAGTGATGAATTTGAACTCTGGGGTCCAGGATGTTTTCTAATGCTCTGTTGGAAAAACCTCAGGAGGAAGGAAAGGTGTGGTAACTCCTGCATATTTGAAAGACGGAAACCACCAACGTTCAGCTCCGTAGACAGAGAGGTCTTTTCTGTGAAACTTTGAGAAAAAAAGAAACAAAACATGAAACTTTTGGTGAAAGGAGTCAAAGTCAGAGACAATGTATGTTTCTGGTGGTCTCTTACCTATGCTCAGGGGGAAAAAAATGCTTTACACACTTGGAAAATAACATGTCCCTCAGTCTTTCTCCTTGGTAGAAACAGTTTGCAATTTTGTTCAGTTTCTTGGATCAAAAGAAGCAACTACCTAGCCAAGTCAGACCAAGCCAGAGTCCCCAGCCCTGGTTTCCTTGCACATCACAGTGGCAGGGTGATGATTGCTCTGGGGCCGGGGTGGGACAAAGCAGGCTGTCCTGAAGATGAGCACTGGGTAAAGGGAGCAGAACAAAATCAATATAAAGGATATTATTGTCATTACACAACAAGTGAGACACACAATTTTCCAGGCATTTGAATGCAGAAGTTTTATCTGCTGGATAACTTGAACGAAGCACATTGTATTTGATTGTGTCAGTAAAAAAGACTTTTCCCCTATTAGCATTTTTATATTTCTTGTGCTTTTTTTTTTTTTTTTTTTTTTCAAAAAATGAAAAAAAAAATTTTATTTTTACCTANTGTTTTTTTTTTTTTTTTTTTTTTTGCAGAAAATGCAAATAAAACTTATATGTTCAGCTACCTCTTTCTATACTGTTGAGCGGAGATGTAAGTTCTTTAAGGATATTATTGTTATTTAACTGCTAGGCAATCTGACCTTTAAATGTTACCATTGTAATAAAATATGATAACAGTGTCTTTGGGAAGGCACTTACTGAAATTGCTTTTTAGGTATTGTCAAATGCTTTTATTTACCAAGTGGTTAATAGACTATAAATTAGAGGCAGTCATTAAGAATTTGAACTTATCTGCATGTACTTTCCAAGGAGATAAGGGGACTCCTGTTCATTAAATCTACAGTGCTCAGACAGGAAGATGACAACCATGTGTGACTCAAGTGATCTATGATATTCTAAAGCAGTAAATCATGAAGCTGTGGCAGTTAGTAACAGCTATCAAGTGACAAAGAACGATGGATCAAAATGTGTTTCTGCAAAACATGTCCATTATGAGTGGCAAGCGTCAATAAATAACACTGATTTTAATGCAAATAAACATCACATTAATAAACATCATATTCTGCTGAGAAGCTCTTTGTGTTTTATATACAGTCTGTCTTTCTTGCTATTGTCTCAAAGGCTGAAAGAGTATAGGTCTTAAATCACCCAAGTTTCGACTTTCAGTCAGGATCAGTTTTCAGCCATGCCCTGCCACTTGCATGTCCTTGGTCACACATAGGCTCCATGAACAGTAGCACAAGCAAGATGAAAGAAAATGGTGGAGATCCATCCTCCAGCTCCTACCTTCAGGAGATGTGTGCATGGGGTCATCTAAATCCTATCCTCAGCCTCTGAAGGTCTGGGGAATGGAGAGGCTGGCTCTAACTTTCTGTTAGGCACTCAGTGTAAATAGTCACATGGTGGCGTAGAAGGGAAAGGACTTGATCTGCATGTCAGGGACTCCAGGGGAGAAGATGCCTCACAGCCATGCTCCATGGCTTGTCTGCTTGAAAAGGGAAAACTAATACCTCACAGACAAACCTGTGGGAAGCAGTGATGCTGTAGACGGGGAGGGAGACAGCCCTGGCACAGGGCCAGTGGGGCAAGAGGGTCTACCCTGCCTGAGCAGGGAGGATAGCTCGTCTCTCCCACATAGGGCTCACCAGGGCATGACACTCTCTTTCCCTTCACTTAGCTTGGCCTGGTACAGGGATCTCTGGGCTCTGGTCTAATGCACCACAAGCACCTTTCTCAGGCAGGGACCATGCAGCAAAGACCCCCATGGGGACTCCCCTGTGATTTCCCTTGCATTTCTCCTCAGTGGGCAAAAAACCACTTGTGTCTCCAACAGCAATGCTGAAGCAGGTCAGCTGCTCTGTGGGGAGGAATGTGCAGCGTAATTAGCACTCAGCATCCCAGAAATACCAAAGGGCAGCCTTGGCAGTGTCTCTGGCACTGGGTGAAATACTGTGGCTGGCTTATTGCTGCAGCCCTCCTGTCTGGCCTTGCCCTTGCTGGGGCTTGTAGACCTGCTGCAAGTGGCCACAGCTTATCACTCCTGCATGGGTGTTATAGTTTTAGAATTTGTTAGAATTTTTTCTTCTCTGCCAGCGGTGTGGGGGCTGCTGGTGCCCTCCCTGCCCCGGCTGTCAAGGCAGGGGGGCTCAGCTAATCACTCAAATTCCAGCCTAATGGCTAGGAGGGGTGGGGGGTGCGGGGAGTGTCTTTTTTTTTCTTCCGGTTTGGGCAGTTGGGTTTTTTTCTGGTTTTTCGGGTTTTCGGCGGCAGTTTCAGGGAGGGAGGCACCGCGGAGGAACTCCGGTGGTTTTGGCCTCTTCCCTGCCTCCCGTTCCTGGCCCGGTGTGCCCCTGTGCTTCAGATGGACATTCACCATCGCCTTGGAGTTGCTGTGGTTTTCCTTGGGGCACCGACAGCACCGACGGGGGGAGCCCCCGGCCCATCCCCACCTCTGCCCATCCCGAGCCAGCGCCTCCCGGACGGGGAACAAAGGAGTCCACGTTGCCTACGGGAGAAGTTTTTGTTCCGTCCCTTGAGAGACTCATTCCTTTAGAGGTTTTGGTTACAGAGTTATTTGTTCTGTTCTGGTGTTTTGGGTATATATATATATATAGTAGTTAAGAACTGTTATCTTCCCTTCTATACATCTTACAAATTAAAATTTTGTTTTAAATTTAAAAGAGGTGTGGTCAATTTGAGAAAGGAATTCTAAATTGTCTTAGTTTACTCTAAACTAAGACAATGGGCTGTCTGCACCTTGCGAGCCCTGGTGATAAATCCTCCCAGGGATTAGTCTCCAGCAGCCTTGGCTGCTGCCATTCCTGCTCAGCTCCCTGTGCAGAGCCGTTCCTGTGGTGTGCAGGGAGAGTCAAGGTGTCCATGGGGTCCATGGTGCCCTAGGGGAGGGTGTGCTGGAGCTGGGCGACTTGGCAAGTGCCCATCCAGCCATACAGCTTGGATGCTACAGCCATGGCCTAAGGCAGGGCAGCACTGCAGGCTGCCCAGCCTGGCAGGGCACAGAGCCAGGGGCATGCTGGCTGCTGCTTTTTGGCCTTCCTCATGCTCCCTGGGAAATGCACCCAGGGAGTTGCATGGATCTCACCACTCTTCAGTGGAGAGGAGCAGAGGTTCCTCCTTTGCTTTCTTAATGATAAAAACTCAAGCCTTATTCCATGCCCTCTTTGACTCCCCCACAATTCCTAATACTTGCAATTAGTTATTTTTCAGTTTCATTTTATGCAAAACACAAATGTTTCTCAGGGAGAGAAATCTGACAGCTCTTACCTAGAAGGTGCTGTATAATCCTAAAGAAGAAAAAAATTAAAGTTGAAATAAAAGAAGAAAAATATCAAAGATATTTAGTTGTCACTAGAAACCCCTGAGTATGTTTGATCTCTGGAAAAAATACATTAAAATGAAGTGGAAAACCCAGAAAAGGATAATGGAAAGACAGGTGTAAAATTAGGGCCTGGTGCAGCTTGCAGTGAACCAGCATGATCTGAGTGCTGAGCACCACTAAGAGATGTGCTGAGTGCTGCTGAGTGATGCTGCAGGGAGAGGATGGGTGGCTTTTTGCAAGGCTGCTTTTAGGTCACAATTACTTTGAAATTAATTTTTTTTTTTCCCCCCATCAATAAATGAAGCCCAAAAGAGGCAAAAAGCAACTTATAGATCTCCTTAAGAGGAAAACACCTTTCAAAGTATGTGTAATAGTGATCTCAGACACAGCTGCCAGTCCTGGCAGGCAGCAGCAGCCCTATTCTTAGACCAGGAAAGTGTAAGTAGGTCAAGTTCTTATAAACAACATCCCCATAAATTCAGAAATCAATGTGAGGTCAGAAATTTGTAGTATGTCGAATCAGCAAGATAAAACAGATGGGGTCAATTCATCCCCAAATACCTGTTCTTTTGGTTCATCCCCATTTTTACCAGATGTGGCTTTACTCCATATGCTAGTAGTGGCTGGAGACTTCTTCCTGGTCAGGGAGGTACCATGAGCCCTCCTGAAGGTCTGATGGATAAAGACAGCAGTACAGTTTAGGGATAGTTTTTATTTACACATGCAGATGTAAAGCTAAATAAGTTGCAATCTGTTAAGGACTTAGTAACTGCTAATATACATATGGTGTGTGTGACTGGGCTGACTCCAGACACAGTGCTACATTAATGTTTGCCAGAGCTGAGAGGGATGCACAGGCTGTCCCAATCCACCCAGGGGCCTGACTCCTGGAAATGTTAGTCTTCAGCTCATTTCTGTCCTTGGCCAGTGCCGGCCAGCGATGAGCCTTGGAAGCAGGTTGGAGTGGTCACCTCCTGGCTGAACATGCATTTCAGGTCCCATTCTTCACTGGCTGCACCAAGGGCTTCCCAGGGAATGGGGCATTGGTGGTGACCAGAGGTGCAGCAGGAGGCACTTGTGGAGTTCTGTGGAGCAGGGCTTCCCGAGGTGTCCTATGGGAGCTACCATGGCTGCTCTTCTTTGGACTGCTGTGTGAGTTTTGGAGCTACTCACAGCTGGCTGACATGACACTGAGCAGCTCCTTGCAGCGGGCTCCTTGTTACATTGCTGTCTGGAAAGGAGGGATGAGCAGCAGCAGAGGTGGATGGGACAGGGCAGCTGAGATGGTGTCCCACAGGGCACTGTCTCTCTGAGAGGGCTGTGCTAGTGTCCTGCATCCTCCTGAGGATGCCTGTGCCTCCACCAGTGTCTAGGGTGCTGCAGGACACCTCACCTCAACTTCCCCAAAGGCATTGCTCTCTTCTCTGCCTGTGCTCTTGCCTTTCTTCCACTCTGGGGTGGAAGCATTTAGACATGGAGGGAGTTAATTTGTAGGCTAAAAACAAGGTTTGGCATAACAGGTGGGTAGTAAATCCAGTGTAGATTTTAATCCTGCTTTTTTGTTTTGTTTTGTTTTAATCTGCTCACTTTTATTCCATATCTTATCTGCACTTTTGATCTGGCATTATAGATTTCTTTCTATTCTATTCCACACAAGTATTACATTACTGCTCAGGGACCTCCTTCACATCCAGTTGAGCACTGCCTAATTATAGCCTGTGCTGGCCTTGTAAATAGACATGGTATCTTTTCCAAATCATGTTCCTTCCCACCTCTTTCATTACAAAGGCAGATGTGCTATAGTTGTTTACAGCCACCCTGACGGACAAACCAAGACCAGAATATCTTTAGCAGCACTGAACTCATTCTGATCATGAGAAAAACGTCTGTGCTTGATTGCAGAGGATGAGAATACACAAAAAGGAGGTTTTCAGATAAGCCTGATAGGCTTAGGAGACTGATCGGTGAGCTCCTGGCATAAAAGACTGAGGCTTAGCTGAACCTGAAATCAAAGAAGGGTCTCTTAATTGTGAGTCTGAGCCCTTTCCCTAAAACTGCAACCAAGTCTGTGGACTGATTTAATTCCTTGTCCTTGTTAAAATAGATTAAAAATTCTGATATGTTTGGGATCCCATTATCAGTCAAAAACTAGGCTAATTCTTTGAGAACTTGCATTTTTAATTGATATAGACGTGCCAAGTCTTGTGATTTATAACGATTTTCACAGTGTCTTTGACCTCCTTGCAGCTCCAACACATGGAAGCATATTAGCAAACAGGAATACTCCACTTTAACTGAAAAATGAATAAGCATCTATTGTAGTTATAAGTGCTTGAAAATAGGAGTCCTGAGGTACAAAACTGCCAGGCAAGTGACCTCCTACCCCACCAATTTGTGTTTCACCTTTCAAGAAAATGTTCTGGTTTCCGGGTCCTAACTAAGAGGGCAGCAGTAATATCACTGTGAAGTTCATAAGGTGCCATTGGCTATACTGCTGGTTTTAAAGTGGGAATAAAATTGTGCTTACATACAGCTGACACAAGATACAGTTCCAGCTTGGGTAGGGCCTGCCTATGTAACAATATATTTTTCAATCTATCAGCCATGTTACTAGAGACCACTGATGGCAGTGTTTAAAAGACTGGCAAATGACACTGACATATCTAAAACTAAATTGTCTGCTAAATTTATTAATTAGCAACACACTTGCAAATGAGTACTTCTTACACAATATTAAGCATTGCCATTACATAGAGGAAAGTCTTAGTCCCTAACAGTTGTACTCTAAATTAACTGTGAGCACATGATACCATAGGTAAACCAGTTTGCACTGCTGGCTATGATCATGGTCACTCAAAATCACTGAGGTTCTGAGAGCTCATCACTAAGAGAACTCAGAGCTCAAGCAATCTCTTCTCTGATTTTCCTCATTTACGCCTAATTGACTCCCTCAAAACAGGGGCAGAGACCCTCCTCTGCTCCTGATGCCACTTATGCTATTTTCCTCTGTCTTACCATCACTACTTCTTGTCCCATCTATTCCTATGACCCTGTGCCTCTTTTCACCTCTCTCTGGCAGCTTTTGTTACTTGGATGCCTCCAGTGCGCAACTACAGCTGCCTTTGTCTTTTAGATGATCACTTTGTTTACATACTTTTGAAAAATTGTGCCTACCTTTGCCATCACAATGTTACCAAATACTTGCATGAAGTTGTTCATTGTACTATTTTAGTGTCCAGGTTGAAGGCAAGTTATTACTGATGTTATAATCCTTATTATTGCACTTCTCTAGGTATTAGGCTCCTGTTTTGGCTACACTGTATTGATGTGGAGCGACTGGACCAATACTCCACCTGTGAGGGCATGCAATTCTGCAACTGAGGTGTTAAAGAGCGTGACACTGAAGTAGATATCATAGCAATTGGAAAAAAAAGCAAAAACAAAAACACAACAAACAAGCCAAAGTAGACTCAGCTTTGCTGAATCAGGCCACAGGCAAATTGTCATACTGGCATACTATATTCAAATGGTGTCCATTTTGGGGCTGCCCCTTGGCAGTCAGACAAGGACTGAACGTGACAGTGGATTATTTAACCAGTGCCCTCAGTGAAGAGTCATCTAATCCTCCTAATCCTTCTCCATGTGTTCTCTTGATTTCCATGCCTGAAAGAGTAAGAGCACCAAACTTTAGCTGAAACATTATACTGCAGAATCCTCACTGTAGAAATAATTCATCCAAACAAGTCCTTCTGGGATTAGATAATGCCCAGCTAGGTCTCTAATGAGATTCTGAAGCAAGAGCTGACAGGTGTCCTGTGGCAGGGATGGATGCATGTTCCAGGGATAGCTATGGGGGGGGACTTCAAAGCCCCAGACCCACAGCAGCAGTGGCATGACGTTGCCCTGGCCACATTGTCAATAGCAGGCTCTGGCTGTACACTGTGCCTTGGTTGGTTGAGACCACACAACTTGATCCTTGAAACCTGCCAGGCCTCAACACTATATTGAAACAGGGCTGGTGTGAATATATATAACTGCAAGCTGTAAAGAATACTTCAGGTGCTGCTGTAGCAAGGACTAATGATTGAAAAGGCAAACTCTCCTTGGAATTCTGTGTCTATGAAGATTAGCTTTTAACCCTCTATAAATTATCAAAATCTGTCCTTTGCCTCTCCATAAACACCAAGGGCTTCAGATTATCTGCCCACAGGAATGACAAGAAAAGACCCATATTCACAATCATAAAAGACCCACAGCACCAATAGGAAAATCAGAGTTGCTACTTAGAGCAAGGATAGGGAATTTGTGGTTGGTATGTTTCTTTTAAAAAAAAATATTTGTGAAATAGACCTAAAAAAACTTTCTTAGATTGTTACAGAAGATATTTACAGTACCTAAAGTATATGCAAAATACAAATATTCTCTGGTGTATGACTTTTACAAGTAAGACTGGGTTTGGATTGTAATTTTTAAGCAAATTTATTTAAATCTCAGTAAAGCAGTTAGTGGTTAATCCTGCATGAACTCCAGGCTTCATATCTAGACTCCCTTTCCTTGCTGAGTGGATCTTGCTCCTTGGTCATGGTCTTTCTGTGCTCAGGGAGCAAGCTTGTATTGGAATACAATGCTTATAACAGGCAGCTGAGGGCTATTTTGGCATCCTTGATAGTGTCCAGTTATGAAAATATTCCTCCTGGTTCTTCTTCATCACCAAGAACAGCAAGAGAAGTTACCTGTCTATTTCTTTGGACTATGATAGAAATGAATGTCGGTGTCTTGGGCTCAGACATACCCACACAGCTGCCTTTTCTCTCTTCAGCTCCACCTGAGACTGAAGCAGCTGGCCTGTGAAAGTTGGAGAACTCAAGCTGTATTAAAGAAAGGCTTTCCCAGCCCTTCAGCACCCTCAGGAATTTCTTCTTGGGTTTTCCAGGCTCTGCAGATATCACCAAAATTGTCCCAGTCCTGTGTAGAGCCGAACTGCAGCAAGACTCCTTGAAATGTGGGGATCCTCATCCTCCTGCAAAGGCCTTGGGCAGCACCAGATCTGATGAGGTTGGCTCAAGAAGCCCCATCCCCATTGCTGAGGGGTTGCAGGCTAGACCCTCCCGACAAGAGGTGGTTGGGACCAAGGCAGACATCTGCCCTAGCACCACCGCTCTGCCCAACACCTCCCTGTCTATGTTGGCCTGTGCTGGCTGAGACCCCACAGAAGGGTCTCCACAGGTGCTGAATTAGGTCTTTCTCTCCCCTGACTGGTGGGGCATCTCAGAGAGATCAGCCTTGTTGGGCTGAAGATGTGCTTTGGCTGTATGCACCTGAGTGTTCGTTATGCAGACTAGTGAGCAAATAAAATGTCATGCTGGTTTGCCGTATATGTCTTTCTCATATTTTTTTTACCCCCTATCCTCTGCTCTGGAATTATTTAGGAATAAAAGAAATATAATCAAAATATAATCAGTGCAACTGTTTCGTTGGCCGTGAATTACTTATAGCAAACAGCTTTACGGTATGTCCTTTATCAAATGGAAAGAATATAGCTTGGTTTAGTGAACCTCAGAAGTTTTGAAATTCAAAGAAAAGAACTTGCTTGTCTATAAAGTAAACAAATAACAGGCTTTTGAATGCGAAAAACCCACCTTTTTTTTTTTTTTTTTTT
>VWZG01005731.1:233674-281624 GCA_013396735.1 Grallaria varia | reverse complement strand
AAAAACCCCCCTTTTTTTTTTTTTTTTTTTTGTAGAAGTAATAGTTTCAGGCTTTTCTCTTTCTGTCCCTTTTCAATAAAGCGTCCAACACTATTTCAAAGAATTTTTTGTGTAAGTGAAATGAGACCTGAAAATATTTTCCATTTTTTTTCCATGTCTAGTCCTGCAAGTCCATCCAATTTTTTCAAGAGTGTAAGAGGTCCAAGAGGTGGACAGAATAAGTGTTGCTTGAACTAAAAAGCAAGGATGAGTCTGCCTGGATTTCCTGGGGTTTAAATTAGTCCCTAGAGGGATGTTATTTTGCCAGCTGTGCTGTTTCTCCCTGAGCACTCTGCAACTACAATTTGTAGTAAACATTAACTGCTTCTCTACTCAAATTTTCACATTTGCCCAGGAACATATTATAGAAATACTAAGAAACAGTACAATATTTACAGATCAGATGAATTTATGTAAATTCATCACCTCAGTGAACAGTTCTCAGGAAAGACAGTGAGAAATAAACTGTGTATAGCTCCTCCCCAGTCATACCAAGAGGGAGATGAGAGAAGAGGCATTTTAAAATCTCACTCAAGGTGTCAGTGATTTTCTCCAGGGCTTTTTAAGCTCAAATAGGTTTTAACAAAATAAAATAAAAAATAAAAAATAACAAAAAAGTGGTAAAAAAAATAAGATCTTTGCCAAAAGTTTGGAGAGAATGTTCCTAATGGAAAAAGGTACATACAAACCCCAGTGCAGCTGATTTAATACTTCTGACATTTTCTGGTAGATGGGATTATGCAGGATGGGGAATTCTGGGATGTACCATAGCCAGGTGAAAGCCATTGAAGCACAAAGACCTGCTTCCTCTTACTGCCTTCCTGTCACCAAGCTGGTTATATGTTATAAAGTACAAGGTAGGCTGAAAGGCTGGTGAGAACTGGCTTTTTGGTTCATAAACTAGGGGGTACCACTCTGCTTGCATTAGCTTTCTGCTGCAGAAACTGGGATATTCCTGTGGTACAGTACCTGTGTGCCCCCTATCAGCAATTTCCAGCCGTATAACACACTACCGTTTAGAAACACTTGAAATTAGGAGAGTAGCTATTAATGATTTACCTCCTTAGATACACATTGATTACTGTATCTACACTGTGATCAGGAAAATGCCATAGGATTCCCATAGTTTGGCTTCCTGAACTTGCCTAAGTACATTATGACTTTTACATCACCATGAAATCATATCACAGGCTCTGTGGGTGCTGGGCAATTCCTTAGGATCCTGTTTGCATGCTGATTCTGAAGGACACTGCAATGACATTTGAGTTATTGAACACTCTCCTCTGTTGGGGTGGTGTGCTCACAGCGTGGACACTGTGTCTGTGCAGCATTTCTGTGTTTGTGCTCAGCCCAGGGGTGCTCTCTGCCCACCTGCACTGCACCAGCACTGGCTGCGAGGGTGTTGGAGCTGGGTCATGCTCCATCTTGTGCTGCTCTGGCACCCCCAGCTGTCTTGTCTCCTCCTGCCCTGGGAAATGGATATTAAACACCAACACGGGGGGCTGGACAAATCCACAGTCCACTTTAGGAAGGGAATGCTTTTGTAGTCTGCATGGATGTACAAAAGCCAGGGTCCTTCAAGCCCCTCATGAATGCCCCAGGGACAGCAAGCCTCTGTCTTTCCATCTGAGTGGTAAGACCTGCTTGGGTTTGGCACCTCTTTCCCCAAGACTGTACATATGGTCATGGATAATTCTGTGCCTGAATGGGCCTTGCACAAGGGGCTTCCTGGCTATGTGCCCACGTACTACCAATCCAGGCAGCAGAGGAGAGCGGCGGCTTTCACTCGGAGCCGCTCTTTGCCGCAGGACTGTGACCTTACGGTTCTTCTAGTGCTTTGTTAATTCCAGGAGATGGCATCCTATTAAACCTTCTTATCACATTCCAGAAGTTTATTTCATAAATATTTCATGGGCTGTAAGTGGGACAGCTGTTCCCTTGTGACACTGTTAATACCACGGATCCCCTTTGTCAGAAGTCCTGTCCTTCGCCGTGCTGCTACGGCTACCTCAACCCTGTCCCTCTCCTGTATCACTGATGGGAGAGCTTCTGCTGCCACTGCTACTCCTCTCCCAGGCTCAGTTTAACACTTTGCTTTTGTATCTCAGCCCAAAAGCACCCAAACAAAGGTCCAACTAGGTGTACCAGTGGAGGAGGCCTGGAGAGCCGGGCAAGAAGCAGGAGTGAGGGCAGTTCAGGCTATGGTGAGGCTGACCAGCCTGGCATGATGTTAGTTTTACGCAGCTACGCCTCTGTGACATTAAATAAAACAAACCATCATTTGCCCGGAGAGAAGGAATGGGCCAGCTTCCATGCTAATAGCTCTCTTCCCTCTTAAAATGGGATGATCATATCCAGGCTGCCTGCAGTGAAGGGTCCCAGTGCCACGCTGCAGAAACTGTGCTTGGGCTCAGCCAAACATGTGTCCCAGGTGTTATTATACGGATGGTACCTTTGGGACTTGTGGGAAGCACAGAGACAGGTGCCATCTGTAGGATAGGGGGGGAATCTCTAGGGTTATAGAGGGGAGCAGAGCCCTCTACTCCTCTTGGTGAGCTTGGACACTTTGTTGAAAAGAGAAGTAGACACAGTCCTGACAAATTTATGGGTGGGTGAATCATGTTGCACCTCTTCTTTTTTTCGAACTGGAGCTTAGCTAAATTTCCAGCAACCTAGTAAATGAGGATTTGCACCTAGCCATGGGTGAAGATAAAGGTCACATGTGGCAAGCTGTGCGTTGTTCAGTCAAAGAGCTTGCCTCCTACAGGGGATACTTTTGGGCTTATGGTTAACCTGGTGGGACAGAGATCAAATAATACAACATGCCTGTTTCCTCACTCACTATTTCATGTGTGACCTGGTAACCTGCAATGGGAATCTGAAATTTATGAACCAAACACAACAGAAAGGCAATGCAAAATACAGAGCAGTGAATCTGGCAGAAGTGCAGAGCTGGTGGGCACCAAGTCTGAATTCAGAAGGAAAAATTTCCTTCCTCCATAGGGACAGGACTTGGTGGGTACAGAGTATGTAATTGAGACACTCAGGGTGGGTGTTGGGGATGCTGCAGGCAGATGGCTGTAATTTTTGTCTCTGTTGTGCACTCAGTAGCTTGGTCAGAAAACTCAGCACCTCCTGCATGTCTTCTGTGATGCGTTTCGGACAAGACACACTAATGACATTGCAACTGAAATCCACAGTTAGATTTGTAGGTGGGATCAGCAATATTTCCTACTGAGATTACAGTTGTTTTACAGGCATGGGCCTGCTAAAGTGCCAAAGGTGTTTATGAAATTCATTGCTTGAACAATTAAGATAATGTGGATGTGGGCTTTGTGTTCACGGACTGAAGAACAGAGGACTATTGCGAGGGAAGGGAAGCAGCCCAAATAACCTGATCTTAGAAACTGGAGTGGACTTTCTGTGCTCCTGTCTACTGCATTTTAAATCTGTAATTTTCTGAATTTCTGCTGAAGACAGGATTTTTGAAATTAGTTGGTAAAAACCAGTTATTTAGAGAATATTGTTTTTATTTCCAAACCGGCTCTGTTATGCCTAGTGCAGTACAGCCAGAAGCACCAGCCTTGGCCAGTAATAACAGTAAATCCCATTTTAGGTGCCACTGCTGACCAACTGAAAATTAATGGTGCAGTCAATCCTGTTCAAAAATATTTGTGGCTGGATGCAGAAAGCTCTGTGGCCTGCATCTGTCTCCAGCTATGTTCAGCTCTGTTCTAACTGGACAAAGTCTCTGAGTCCTACTGACCTCATTGTAAATACGTGGAGCCCAGCAGCATTTTCTAAAGCACTGTGACTTGTCTGTCACCCGTTGCCCTGAATTTGAATAGGCCTCTGCTTGGCCACTTTTCCTTGTAACTGAGTTTAACAGACTATTTCTTGGTGGCACTCATAGGGCAAGACCTTCTTTTTCTTCCAAGTCAAATGCTTCAGGAGATAGTAAGCAGGCAAAGGCATGCACAGTCATTTCTCCGGGGGAGGAGGGGAGTAAGCAGGCTCCTTGGCTCAGAGTATCCCAAGCATCCTGCCCCCCCACACCCTGTATACACAGCCACACTTCTCCATTGCTCCTTGGCTGACATTTCCCCAGCACCTTCCGTTCTCTCAGGCCAGTCATACACAAGCCATGTGCTGGCAAACCTCAGAAAATAATTGGCACAGGACCAATGATTTATTATTGCAAGGAGGACTGCACGTAGAAAACAACACAAGTTAGCAAGGTTCTTGTGTCCTTATTGCCCAGGTAATCATCAACAACAACATCAACACTTGACAGTGTGTTAGGGTGGAAAAACTGTACTTTAGCCCAAGCTAATGAAGCAACATCCCTCTAATGTATCCTGGGATGAGGAGTTTCTTCTCTGACCTGGCGCATATTCCCATGTCTCTCCAAGAGCATAACGAACCCCACAGGAACTCTACAAAGGATGAAAGTGTGGTTCTCTGGCTATTCCTGCTGGACTGAGATACTTTTACTAACCAGAGTTGACACAGATCAATGTCATGTCATCCAGCCTGAGTGGTCTGCTAGGTGTCAGATGGCTGCTAGGTCACGTTGGCAAAGTACTGATTTTGTTAATATTATTGAATCAAGGAAAAGAATGCACAGAATTACATCCCTGACCCTCTCTTGCAGGGAAGAGTTACAATTACAGGATTGTTTTGGTTGGAAAAGAGCTCTAAGGTCATCAAGTCCAACTGTTAACCCAGCACTGCTGTGTTCACCACCAAACCATGTCACACTGTCCCTTGGTCACACACCTACACGTTTTTAAACATCTCCAGGGATGGTGACTCCACTATATCTCTGGTTATACTTGACAACCCCTTCAGTGAAGAAATTTTTCCTAATATCTAATCTAAACCTCCCCTGGTGCAACCTGTAGCTGTTTCCTCTTGTCCTGTCACTTGTTACCTCAGAGAAGAGGCCAACTCCCTAACTACAACCTTCTTTCAGGGAGTTGCAAAGAGTGATGAGGTCACCCCGAGCCTCCTCTTCTCCAGGTTAAACAACCCCAGGTCCGTCACTCACTCCTGATAGGACTTGTGCTCCAGACCCTTCCCTAGCTCTGTTGGACATGATCCAGCAGCTCAATGTCTTTCTTGTACTGAGGGGCCCAAAAGTGAACACAGGATTTGAGGTGCAGCCTCACCAGTGCTGAGTACAGGGGGACAATCACTGCCCAGGTCCTGCTGGCCACACTGTTCCTGGTGCAGGCTAGGATGGCCGTCTTGGCCACCTGGCCACACTGCTGGCTCATGTTCTATGATGGGTAGGAATTCATTCTTGCTGCTAGTTTAGCCAGACCACCTACCTGGAAAGTGTCTCCTGTGATGCAGAAAGGTCTGGAAGATGACAGGTAACATGTTTTCCTATAAAGAAGAACTGGAAGGTACTTCAGAGAGGCAGATGCCAGAATTTGCATTGAGCCAATACTTTGAGCACAGCACTTACAGGCACATTGTCTTGTAACCACCTGTGCAAGATTTACACTGTGCAAAATGGGTAGCACTAAGGAGTGACGGGATGTTGGGGTGACTGGGTCCAGCTGCCATGAACACCCCCTGTGTACTGGCAGGTCAGCAGTTCACTGCTGCGGGATTATGTCCATGGCCTGATCCAGAGTCATGCTGTCAGCTGGTTTGGTAGTGCCCAGGTCTGATATTAGAAGTTGCCTAATCAAGCCCTGGGAGGGTAAAACAAGTAGTTTTCTGTTTCAGGGAAGAGAATGAAAGATAATGTCTTAGTAGAGGGTATGATCCTCCCAAGGAAAGGTATGAGAGTTAAGCAGGGAGTGGATCTCCTATGTTTTTGTCCCTTTGCCATATAACACTTGAGTCTGTAGGCAAAAGCGTAGGTGTCTGTGTTCTGCTCACTTGCTGCTGTCTGCCTGCAGTTGTATACCCTCAGGTAGCGAATCCTCCATCTGCTCCTGCCGAGATGTGTTAATTGATTTTGTGGAAAGCAAAAAGTGGATTTAACTGTCATCAGTGATGCAGAGATTACTAAAACAAGAAAAGGACAAGGAATATTTACCACAAACAAACAAAGAAGCTTAACCGTAGTGTTTTAGATCTTCACTGTTAAAAGACTTTGCTCCCAATACATTACCAGCTAGTAGTCCTGTTAATAGTTATTGTTCACTCTTAACACTTCTCTTTCAAAGACCCAAACACACCTCTAGCAGAACAGACTGGGAGAGCAACCTCCAAATATCTAATTATAACAAATGTGGATTTTGACTAAGTAAGAGGAAAGAAGAAGCGCTGAGGGGGCTGGGTTGGGCTATTACACTAATTTGACTGTTCAGACTTTTTTTCTGGGTTGGATCCTGACAGTCTCAGAAGATTTTTCAGCTGTATTTCATAGCCTGGAGCAAGCATCTGGGTCCTGGAGAGAGAAGGGATTGCTGGATTGTTGAGAGTATCTGTGTTTGATTTCTCATTTATTTGATTGTAGTTCATTGCTCTGAGAAAGAATAACAATTTCCTTCTATTAGCTGGATACAAAACTGTGGTCTGCATTGTAGTGAGTTAAGGTTCATTTCAGATTTCATCCCACTCATGCAGGGTCAGTGACTGCTGTGATTAGAAATTCATTAGAGACCTCTTGACTCTCTTTGGCTGTGTATAAGCACCCCAAAAAATGAAGGGTGAATTGGTGCTGAGTGAGGATCTGCTCCTGCCTTCCCTCCCCACTCAACAAAACAAAAAGCAATATTGTCATGTGCTTAGGGATAAGCTCAGCCCACGTTAAAACCCCTGGTAAGATTTCTCTTGAATTCAGTAAGAGAAGGATGAGAACCCTCATGAGCTTTACTCACTAAATAATACTGGCTTTGGATTTGTCTCTATAATTAATACATAAATATGAGTGTCAGCATCTCTGCAAAGGGTTTCTGTGGTACTGGTTGTCCAGAAGGGATATTTTTTAGGTACTGTTAAGTGGCAGTTTATCTGTTCATGATACCCATGACACCCATTTACATTTGCAGAACACATGTAAATCTTGCAAAAGCCTGTTGGCTTACCCCTGTTCAAGGCATTGACTGAGGGTTCTTGCCAACAGCACCCAGAAACTCAGACTACTGTAAAACCCTGCATCTAATTGATAATGACTATTAAACTATCCTCTTACCAGGAGGCATGAAGCATTTATAGAGATGTTTCCTTTCTTACTTGTTTGTTTTTTTGGGGTTTTTTGTTTGTTTAAATTCAACATGATTCATGATTCTGACACAAATATCCAACTTACTGTGGTGTTCTCTTTACCTGTCATGAGCTGGACCTGAAGCTTATGCCACACATCCTGTTTTCAGACTCTGACACTTTTCTGGCTGGAAGTATGTTGGTTCCTATCCACCTCTGAGCTCCATAATTCCAGAAGCAGGGTAGGTGTTTTCTTTATATTGGGTTTTGTGGGTTTTTTCCTTTGCCCACCTTCCCCAACAGGTTTCAGGCTATGACTTCAGCTTACTGGTTCTGTTCACAAGCTGCTCTGAGTGTCCCTGGGGAAGGACACCACTTCTTTTCCATGTTTGCTGGAATGGGCTCTTTTATCTTCTCACTGTGGGTGTTGGACTGTGTAGACTGTCCATTGCTGGTAGTCACTTCCTGATGATCTTCTGGCTGAGAGGGTGATGTCCCACCATGGCATTTTTTGTGTAGTTTTTTTCCCATTGAACCAAGCTGCACTGTTTAGTCAAAGAACTTGCTGTTGATGTTTGTAAAGCAGTGGGAATGGGAGAGAATAAAAACTTGTACTCACAGGTAGAGCATCACCCAGAATCTCTTGCTTATTTGGCTTCACAAAGGTTTTTGAGGGCCCACTTTGGCCAAGAAATTCAGAATTTTTCCTTTGTTGGATTCTGATGGGTCTCTTTGTCAGACTCAGGGAGAGCTGCCAAAGAAATAGTTTCCCAGGTGAAAACAGAGAGAATGACTCCTCTCCACTCCTTTCAAATGGTGGCAGCACTCTCTCCAGTAGTCCCTATCCTTCAGGACAGTCTCCATCATCCCTCTGGAGCATTCCCCTCTTTGTAGTTTTATAGCCAACCAGGGATGTTTAACACTTCTCTGTGATTGCCACAGCTTTGTCATGAGGATTTGGACAGGATATTGTCTTTCTGAGGACCCCACGCCACACCAGGGTGAGGGTAGCCATGTGGTTTGCAAATTGCAGCAGAGCTGGGCTGTGGGCTTTCAGAGAGGTTCATCAGCCCATAGCCCCGTGAAACCACACAAACACCGTTGGCTGAAAGTACCAGAGTGTGCTGGCACCACTGCTGTTGGCTACCTTGTAACTAAAGACAAACCTTCCTCGTGGGAGGCAGGTTACAGGCTGCCTTGTAAATGACTTTAGAGGTGCAAGAACTCACGCAACAGCTGTATGAGTTAAACTTGTTGCATACCAATAGTGCTGATACGGTTGTTCACAGAGCTAAAAATTGTATTTCTACATGGTGCCAGGACATAGTTTATTGGAGACTCACTACTTTCCATAGAAGAGTTCAAACCAGGCTGTGAATGCACAGACACCTCACTCTGTGGTAGAGTAAGGAGAGAACCTGCCTGACATCAGTGGAAACTTGTGGCCAAACTCCTACTCAGAAACAACTTCAAAGTTGCTCCATTTTTTCCAGAGATGAGCGCCCCGTCTTTGCTTATGCAACCAGTTACCAGGATGCACCCAATAGGTTGTAGGTCCATGGCCACCCATGTGCCTCTGTGTTCCAGGGTAGTTGGACCCTTGGCAGGAGACTTTTGATATGCCCCTACAAGGGCATCAATCATTCTCGATGCAAGAGCACTGAACATCAAGGCCCAAGTACAGAAAGCTGGACTTCTCTGCCTGTGCCTCTGACACTGCTGTGCCAAAGTCTTTCCTCCACCACCTGTAGATATTTCCTCTGCTAATCGATAAGAAAAGATCAATTTTGTTTCTGATTTGAATATGTTCTTCTTTTACTGCAGCTTCCGCCATCAATCCCTGTCACACATTTCTCTACTAGGTTGCAGATTGTTTTTCCTTTGAGACAATGCTGACTAGATTTTTGGATCTGTTTCATTATCACCTTGTGTCCATGGACAGAAGTCTGCTGGTTCAAACATAAACATATCCATATCTTCTGCCAGTACTGTCTGGACAAGAAAGTATAGTGACAGTATATCCCAGTGCATAGTTGTGAATTCCCTACTAGCTTTTAGTCATCTTCCTGGAGAAACTCATTAACTTCAAGGTCTGATGTTGAGCATCACTGAGAGAAGTTGACTTTTAATGATTTTCCTTAAAGGCCAGTGAAAGATGAATTCTGTGTCCCAGAATTCAGATCCATTCAAAACAAGTGGGATGTAAGAATGTAGGAACTGAGATGTAAAATACGTCCATTTGCTCTAACTTTCAGCAGCATTTTTTGCATAATTTCACCTCTGATATTTAATCTCCTAATGCTGTTCACTACTTGATTGTACCTGGGGTGACTGGGTAACTGCTGCTGCAGGTAAATTGATGTTTTCTTCACTCTTGATCTGACACTTTAATTTGTTTGGAGACAGCCAGCTATAAAAGATTGAAATGAAGGCCTCCTTTGCTTTTTCCTCTTTGTCTTACCTCTCATTTATGGTGTTTTAGAAGTAATTTCAAGTTTACCTCTTTCCTCTCTATGTTCAGGGCTATGCGTGATGTTTTATTGGTCTGACTGCATTGCCACGTGGAGTTGTGGTTTGGCTCACAGTACTGCAAATCTTGTCCAGTTGAAAATGTTGTAGAGAATTAAAAGGAGTATCTTCTGACTATTGGCTTGTTGTGAAAAGACTAAAATTAATAAAACTAAACTCGACACCTGATAAAAATATGATAAGAGCAAGTATAAAACTAAATGAACCCTGACAGAGAATGAGGGACTATGACCTGCCAGCAATCACAGAATCAGAGAATATGCTGAGTTCTAAGGGACCCACAAGGATCATCAAGTCCAACTCTTAGTCCTGCACAAGACCATCCCCAAGAGTAACACCATGTACCTGAGAGTATTGTAAACATCTGTGACTCGTGGCCCATACTTTGGTTATTGCAATCTCTGAAAAATTTTTCCTTGTTATCCTGGTCATATTCGTCTTGAATAACTGTGGGGATAGAAAAGCTAAGTACCTTCCAAAGAGCTGTAAATGTCTATTTGATGTCAAATAAATTAACAATCAGAGAACTCTTTCTCCCCATCAACTGTGTGATACTGATATTGAAAGAGATTATTCTTACCACCAGACACTGAAAAATAGTGATTATTCCCTACTTGCCACCTATTCTCTATTGTGTTCTGGAGAATCAGCCTCACTAACAAATCAGCATGAAAAAAAGCTAAACATGAATGAAAGATTGTAAGAGAGAGTTCCATGATAATTTAAATTTGGTAGTCTAATTTGTCAATATTTTCAGTGATTTCATAGACTCATAGAATGCTTTGGGTTGGAAGGGACCTCTGAGATCACGTAGTTCCCCACCACAGCAGGGACAACTTCCACTAGACCAGGTTGCTCAAAGCCCCATACAACCTGGTCCTGAACACTTCTAGGACTGAGATATCCACAGCTTCTCTGGGCAACTTGTTCCAGTGCATTCCTATTCTCACAGTGAAGAATTTCTTTTATATCTAATCTAAATTTACTCCATTTTGGTCAGGACCTGGGCTAATGCTACCTGTGTCTCAGTAGACTGGCGTCTCTCTGCTGCTCCAGGAGAAGTATCTGGCTGTTAAATGATAAAAGCACTTAAGACTTGCTTTGAGCCATAGTATTCTACTCACTCTGTGACTGGTGTGAATCCTTTCTTGGGAATAGGTAGGTTCATCTGCTAAAAAAAATAGGCCTCTACCATCTGGCCAAGTCCAGCCTTCCTAGTCCCCCAAAAATCCATTTGGAGGTTATCGATGTGATTTGTGGAGTTTGGGGAGGCTGACCCTACAGCAGACATCCACAACAGGCAGATGACTTGCAAGTGTTAAGAGCCTGGTTTTCTTCCCTAAGGCTTCTAAGGAAGCCTGAGCCAGCTGGTTCTGTGTGGGGCTCTGTGCTGTAGTGATGCAGCCACCGTGCTGAGAGCCACAGGTTTCACACCTTCCTGGCAGGCAGGATTCTGCTACAGAAGCCTAAAAACAAGTCACAGCAATATTCAGGCTCCTTTGGACATCTTCAGCTTTTTGTGGAGTGATGGGGTCTGTTTACAAGTTCTGTAAATCATCAGATTTAAGGTCTGTTGAGCAGTCTTCAGTTCCCATAGAAGTTGCCATAGTTATGTATGAAATACGTACTGAGATTACAAGCACTGCACATTTCTTCAAACTTGGGTCCATACAGATAAAACATCAGTGTTTCAAGTGGGTAATAAAAAGATACTTGTGATTACACTAGAAAGTAGGTGCCAATTTAAAATGAGCCAATTAATAGCAGATTCTAAAAATACATATGCTGCACTTAGTGAGAAAGGTAATGTTAAGAGCAAAAATGAGCACAATCTGCTCTAATTGTGTAGTACGGATTTGAAAGATTCTGTGATACTTGTTTAGTAAGCTGGAAAAAACTTGAGATAGTCACAGCAACTTTAAATATAGACTAGAGACTCAAGTTTGGGTATGTGAGGCATGAAGAGTGAGCTTTGGCATGGGCCACATGAAAGCTGAGAACATCCAGATCTGTCACAAAAAGAAGAAAAAGTGCCAACAAGAAAAACTTTCAACATGGTATCCAAACCTCTGGATTAACATTTAAAGTAGAATGACTTAATTAATTCTCTTTTTCTTCTTTCTGCATTCCTAATCAACTCTGAATCCCTTGGGTAAATAAACCAAATTGTTAAAGATACAGCCTTTAAGGTCTTTGGGGTTTTTGTTCATGAGCAGCAGGAGTGTGTGTGCATTTTTTGGGGCATGGTGGGAGGGGGCAGAAGTTTCAGCAGCTGGCAACTGTGGACTCCAATCTATGGTGTGTGTAAGTCAGAGGTTTGGACACCAGTTGGATTTACAGTTAGGACACAGACACATTCCACTGCTCATGGGTGTTTATTGGACCCCCTGATCAGTGCTAAGCCTTTTTTTTTTCACAAGTATGTGTGAGTGTATACATATGTAATATGTAGAAACATTGTGTAAGATGGCATTAGAAGTAAACATAACATAATTTGGCTCTTCTAAAGAAGCTGTGGACCAGCTCTGTCAATTAAAAAGTGTTTCTTAGATGGATGCTCTCAGTTCTAGCAAATAAGGTGCTTTCAAGTTGTTGATTGGTTGAAGAAAGTTACTTTATCTATTTTACAGAATATTTCAATTTGCTATATAATTTTTGTAGTGTTGAAAGTATGCAGGATGTTGTGCAGAGAAGCTCAACTATGGACAAATTGCCTGATCTAGAATTATTCATGGAATGAGCCATCACAGCTGCAGAAATAGTTGGGTGGGCATCCTGACAATATGAGCAAGAGGGAACCATAAACTCAACCCTGTTTGTAGTCTCAACCTAGCAATGTTAGTAAATCAAATCCCAGGCATTTGAGGATACCTAGGCAAAGATCATGTTACATTTGCTGTGTTTCTATATGCTTTCCCCAGTTTTCTCTACCAAATGATATGTTGGGTTAGATAAACCTTTGTTGTGGTTCATCAATGAATTCTTGTGACCTTACATGCTCATCCATGGTCTCCTGCGAGATCTACAGCTCAAAAAATGAGAGAAACATCTGTGCCTGTAGAGACAAGTTAGGGTGTTCATTGTGTGTGATGATTAATGACATTTACAGCACTGTTTCCCTGCTTTGAAGAAGAAAAGTTCTCTAGCTGTCATGAAGGACATTCAAAAAGAGCTGCAACAGAGCAGGAAGGGGCTCCCTGTCAGAATGGTGATGCAAATACAGGCATGGAGGCCAGAGCTGAGGGCTTCTAGGTAAAAACATAATTTTTTTTTTGAGTTTTCCATTACCAGAGAGTAAAATAGACCCCAAAGTTTCCATGGCCCAAGAGGAATATTTGGGCATGGCTGTGCAACATTTAATAATTAGAGTCAATGGCATTCAAGGGTTTCACACTTTTCCTGTTGGATATTTATGTGATTCAAAGGTGAAGTAGATTAGCCATTGCATGAAAAATCCAGAGATTTCTGCTTCAGAACAGGTCAAGGGAGCAAATAGACTAGGGCAGGTTCATGGCAGTCACACATCTTGCTCCTCTCTGACCGACAGAGGGCATTTCGAATCTGGATTTCCCAAATCCTGTGTAAGTGTGGGACATGTTTGCCCAACTGTTCCTTGAGGGAATGGCCCAGCAGAGCAGCCATTGTGATGGGACCCTGCAAAGCTACTTAGGCATATAACTCCTGAACAAGGCATGGGTTAAGCCTTTGCTGTTTCATCTGTGTATTTTAGCACAGGACTCCCACACAGCACGTTGTCTTTTTTGATCGTGTTGCCTGGTTGTGTAGGAGGGCAGTGGGAAGGCAGTCAAACCAATGGAAGGGATGGTTTCTATTGTTCTGACCCCCTCCTGTTCACTGATTGAGTGGGAATTCCTATTTAGGGAGATCATCCAGCAAAACCCAAGCACCGTTCCCCTCCACCCACCTAGTTACCCACAGCTATTTGTTTTGTTGTGTTTTCCATTGGGTAGGTTTCCAGCCAGCTGCCCTCCCTCACTGGGACATCACACCGTGATGTGAATGCCAGCAGTGGTGCAACGGGAGCTGATGGAGGGGGACTGTGACAACAAGCTTGGATACTCTGAGCTACAGTATGTCCCAGCATGCCTGAGTATAAATATACAAAAGGCATCAGAATCAATAAATAATCTGCATGCTGTACATCACGCGGTGTTTGGCAGTGGGAATAAGACCAGTGTTGTGGATAGCTTTACACTCTTGAACCTGAGCAGGATCTTCACGCTCATCTGGAAGTGCTGTGTTGCAGAAGTGACCCCTCTGACTTCAGTGGAAATACTTGCGTTTTCCAAGCAGGGGGAAACCCATGGCAGTGCAGGGCCGGCAGAGTCTGCTCCCACTTCAGTACAGCTTGGTCTGCTGAGTCTCTGGTTCAGCCATATCGATTTAAAGGAAACAAACAGCCATTTCGTTTTGTTCATGTTTATAGCAAGTCCTAGCAGTGCCTCGAGCAAAGATAAGGGGATGTGGCAGTTACAGCTCTCACAGCCACAGAGCACTGTTCTTTCTGGAGTGAAATGCGGCAGCGTCACAAAAATACTTCTCTGTACGCCAGGCAGGTGGAGAATTCACAACAACACTGAAAATCAATGAGGGAAGAGCACGCAAGAGAGTCAGCAGTTCTTTAAAACAATGGCTTGTGCTTTTCAGACCTCCTAGTCCCAAAATTGTCTACCCAGCAAATGAACCTGGATTTCAGCAATTTTTGTTCAAATGCAAAGAATATTTTGCTCCCATTCACTCACTTTTAAATGCGTATGAACTTGAGAAGCAATGTAGTCTACAGGTATATGGAACAACAACAACTGTATGGTACTTAAGAAGGTTAATATGCAAGCAGGTCTCTGTATCCTGGAAATGATCTTAAGAGGTTCTGAGTTCTGCACACAGAACTCTTGAAGAGGCTCTTTCTTTCTTTCTACCTACATTGGGAAAGATGCCAGTAGACCAAAGGAAGGCATGTAGTGACAGAACAAGGGGGAATGGCTTCCAGCTGAAAGAAAAAAGTATTCAAATTGGATATCAGGAAGAATGGCTTCCAGCCGAAAGAAAAAAGTATTCAGATTGGATATCAGGAAGAAATTCTTTACTCTGAGGGTAGTGAGGCACTGGAACAGGTTGCTCACAGAAGTTGTGGATGTGTTCAAGGCCAGGTTGGATCCGGTTTTGAGCAACCTGGTCGAGTGGAAGGTGTCCCTGCCCATGGCAGGGGAATTTGAATTAGATGGTTTTTGAGGTCCCTTCCAACACAAGCCATTCTATAATTGTATAAAATTCTCTGTCAAATCAAATTAACTCTCAAGGGCTGCACACAGCTCTGCTCTTAGCACAGCACCACCACAGAGAAATGAAAAGAAGCAAATCAGCCCACAGAGCCCGCTGCATAAACAGCCTCAAACAAATTTGCAGCCCAACTTAGCCCTTTAAAAATATTTGGGGGGGGAGGTGATGTCAGCACCTGGGCTGCCAACACACTTGTTGGTCTCCACCCTCAGCCTACTTTAGCTCCCACACAGGGACAGCGCATCCAGACTGAGTGCGAGATAGGCAGAAGCTTGGAGGGAAATAGTATCTGCACTGACCCCAAGTCCAGAGTCAGAACCACTGGGCTCCATTTACCTCCTCAAGGTAAAAGAAATGGCTTACTTATTAGGTCAGATTTTCTCTTGTGCAAGAACATAGGAGGCTGACAAAACAACTTGGAAATGTAGGAATTTATTAACTGCATGCACTGGGCTTTTAATATTTAATCTGCAAATTAAAGCAGTTTCAATTTAAGCTTTCTGTCTTCATGCTGGTATGGTTCCAGGGCTTCTCATTTGAAGCACAGATGTTATAGCTTGTCTGAAGTTTTTGTCTCATTTGTTTAAAAGTTTTTATTTTATTTACATGGCATACAGATGGGATTAGGGCATGATATTCATGATAAAGAATTCTCACTTCTCTGCATGAACTCCAAAAGCATATAAAATTCAAAAATTTCTGTCATAAATTAACTAAAAAAATAACAAACAGAGAAGTTTTTGAGTACAACATGAATGTGATTTTTAAAGTATAGTATTTTTAGCATCTTGAAATTGCAGGGAAAGCAGAAGGTTCCTGAGAAAATACTGTTTCATCTATAGGATTAACTCACAAAATATGTCAAGTTCTTCAGAAATTGTCTTACATTAGGTTCTCTTTGTACTTTTAGTGGTAACATAAATAATTCAGATTTGTTGGTCTTTCTCTATAAAAGAATAGTTTGCACCTAGTTTCCAGTAAAAAAAAAAGGAAAAAACCCGAAATATACAGACAAATATAGGACTTTAAAAACTCTTACTACTAGTATATTTACAATGTATATCTGTTGAAATTATTAAATGGGGCTTGGGCATTGTTTATTTGTAAATGCTTGCACAAAGTATCACCAGTTTCCACAGACTGCTCACCCCTGTGCACTGTAGTTTGGGGTGACACTTGGAAATACTTCTTGTCAAGTGCTGTAAATCAAAGAAGGTGATAAGCTGCCAAAGATGGCTTTTACTTCTTAGCACCCAGGTGCTTACTGACTCCCGGCCACTGAAACAACATTTATTCAGAGCAACATAAATAGCTCTATTGAACCTACCACCTTCATGCATCTGTTCTTCACGCGTTTTTCTTTTTTTCTTAAAAGAGCCCGTGCCCTGAAGGTTGAGCTCAAGGACGCTCCCAGGCAAGCCACTGAAGTTTTCCCTTTCCTCTGCCTGCTGACCTCTGCTCTCTCCTCATTACTTCCGAAAAATGGAGCGATCCACGCGAGAAATTTGCCTCAACTTCATGATAGTCCTGATTACTGTAATCCTCATGTGGCTCATTGTGAAATCTTACCAGGATTGAAAGACAATCGGAAACTCTGGGGGGTGATTTAAGTGGGTGTCTC
The DNA here is from genome assembly GCA_013396735.1 of Grallaria varia. NCBI lineage: Eukaryota > Metazoa > Chordata > Aves > Passeriformes > Formicariidae > Grallaria > Grallaria varia. The sequence goes on along the minus strand of VWZG01005731.1, from coordinate 264,967 downwards.
CCGGCAAAAGTAACGCCCACAGCGTGCCGCGGTAAGGGGCTTTCAGTCAATGGAGGATGTCGTGAACCTTTTTTTACTCTCTCCCATCTGTTGCCTGTGCTAATGTTTGTAATGGGTCTGTGATGCTGTAATCATTTTATTGTGTGGCGATCCAGCTGTAAAATGTAAGATGCTTGGGCACTGTTCAACGTGTCTGTCTCCTCCAGTAGTTGCTGTGAGGGCTATACCCCCCTGCCCGCCATACTGGCTTGTTTGACTTCAGTGTTAGTTTCTCGAGGGTATAAAACTGCAGTATGTAATGTGAGCACCTGTTTTGATCAGTGTATGAATCATAAACTCGCTTGGCAGAAAGGAATGTGAGACCTCTGCTTTCACTTGCACAATTTGTTTAAATAAAGTTCAGGTACAACCATTTTTTGGAGCATTCCTTATCCCTCTCCCAGCCCAACTGCTACTGAGAGAGCTGATGATAACTGTGGTACCGTGTGGTATGCAAGTGTGGTGGTTTTCTTGTTCCTCCCACTTGATTTTTAATTTGCATTAAAAAATAAAATGCAGTAGAATGGAAATCCTGCTGCTTAACAGATGTGTAGCCACATATATGACCTGTTTGGGTCACTTTTCTGTCCACAGTGACGTATGCAGTTGATGCCTGTGGACACGGAGGTCAGAGAAAATCTCTCTCCCACTGGGGCATTTTCAATATTTGCATTTTCTGAAGCTGGATTTCAGACAGGGATCCCCACAGTCCTATTTTTGGCCAAGCGATGCTTGGAGCAGTGCCTGGAGGGATGAGCCTGGGGCAGGTGTAGGCTCAGATGCCTGCTGGCACCCCGGCCCTGCAGTGAGCCTTGCCCAGGGCAGCAGTCCCTTGGGGTGCAGCGTGGCACTCCAGGCACCGCAGCACAGCCGTGCCCAGCCCCAGCAGGCCGAGGTGTGACTGTGCCTGGGTTGCTGTGGTGGTGTCATCACCTGCTAAAAAATCTTGAGCCAGCTTGAAGGGCACACAATCCCTGGGACTGTGAAATCAGTAGTCAAACTCCTCCTGGGCCTTCCCCATCTGTTATTTTAATGGCTTCTACAAAATACAGCTTCCTGCAGCAGGGCAGTTAGATGTGTGCCATGTTGCTCTTCTTCCCATCCAGAAGCCTGCAAGGAGCAGGCAACAGTGCTGGGCTGTGCTGAGTTACTCAGGGCTGGTCTCTGGGATGGTTAGGTGGAACCCTGCTGGCCTTGACAGCTGGGACTCAGGCCAGGCATTAAGGAAAGACAGAAAATGTTGTTATAGCACGGCTTATTAAGGGTGTGGGTTGCTTAAAGGTTGCTAATAAATGGCCCCTTGCCCTGTGTCATTTGTACTGTCCATCCAGGTTTGCAGCTTTTGCTACTCATCTCCTCAGTCAAGAAATCCACACTATGATGCAATAATAAAAAAATTACCTTCTGTTTGCTCTTGGCTGCAAATGAGCAAACTTGTCTCCATCATTTCTAGGGACAGCAAATTTTTTTTGTGAAAAAAAAGTCAAGACACTGAAACAAACTTTTGCCATCAATGGATGCAGCCTTTCTCTGCAGACCACCTTGCGCCAGATGCTGCTGCATTATTACCATTTCACATGGTCAGTTTGTGTTCATAAGCTTGGCTGAGACATGCAAGCAATGGCTGGAGAAGGACAGGGAAAATCTATTTTTAAATACAGTGAATACTTGATAATTCAGTATGAAAAATTCTCAACTTTCATTGGCTGTAACTTTGAGACGAGAGCAATGTCATGAGCAAATCGACATATTTGGGCTCATCTCAGGCTAGCAGTGGAAAAACTAGAGGTGTGGGCTTCACTGTCTGAACCAAAGTTGTTCAGTAACAGTTCAAAGTGATCCTAGCAATTTTCAGATAGGAAGAACCATACAATAGTTTGGGTTGGAAGGGACCCTCAAGATCATCTAGTCCCAGCCCCCCTGCTGTGAACAGGGACACCTTCCACTAGTTCAGGTTGCTCAGAGCCCCATCCAATCTGGTTTTAAGCACTTCCAGGGATGGGGAAACAACTTCTCTGGACAACTTGTTCCAGTGCTTCACTACCCCCACAGTAAAGAATTTCTTCCTAACATCTAATCTAAACTACTCTCTTTCAGTTTAAAACCATTCCCCCTTGTCCTGTCACTACATGCTTTTGTAAAAAGTTCTCCAATTCTTGGACATCCCTTTAGGTTCTGGAAGGCTGGTAGAAGGTGTTATCAGAGGCTTCCCTTCTCTAGGCTGAACAGCCCCAACCCTCTCAGCCTGACTTCATAAGAGAGGTGCTTCAGCCCTCTGATCATCTTTGTGGCCTCTGAACTTGCTCCAATAGGTCCATGTCCTTATGTTGAGGACCCCAGACCTGGATGCAGCACTCCAGGTGAAGTTGCACAAGAGCAGAATGAAGTGCAAAATCACCTCCCTTGACCTTCTGGCCATGATGTTTTTGATGTAGCCCATGATACAATTGGCTTTCTGGGCTGCAAGTAGACATTACTGGATTATGTTGAGTGCTCATTACCAAATGCCCCCCAAGTCCTTCTCCTCAGGGCCTCCACCCAGCTGGTATTTGTGCTTGAGAAAGATGCTGAGAAAATATTCTGGAGAGTTNTCCTTCTCCTCAGGGCCTCCACCCAACTGGTATTTGTGCTTGAGAAAGATGCTGAGAAAATATTCTGGAGAGTTTGGGTCATCCACAACTTTTAGCCACCTTTTTTTTTTTTTTTTTTGAGAGTAGACAATATGATTAAAGTAGAACATCCCAAACAAGTTCTTAGAAGGGAGAATACCAGTCTAAGTGGCTCTCTTTCCAAGCATTTCTGATTTTTTTAAGCAGACTTTGAAAGAACTAAGTTGTTTGCCTAAGTCATATGCCTAAAACTGAGGAAAAAAGCAATTTTAGTGCCAGATGCCGTGAAGAGCCAGCACCATGCAGGTGAACAGACACATTAATGTCAAAGAACAAAGCCAAATACAGATATATAAATACAAAATTTTCCAGTTTGAGGGACCTTAATGTAGATGTTTGGTCTGACCCTTCAGTCTCAGACACTCTCCAGGCCAGGGAAGCCACATCATTTGGCACCAAGAGCCCAAGGCTGCGGGCTTGCTTTCTTGGGGAGAAGGTCCGTCGTTTGTTGGCAGAAGCACCTGTGTGGAGTTGCCCCTTCCTGGGCCCGAATTGGATACGGACAAAGATTCCTCCCACACCAAAGGTGCCAGCACCCCAAGGTCTTGGTGCTTTCAGAGTGCCAGGGAAGCCACATCATTTGGTGCCAAGAGCCCAAGGCTGGGAGCTTGCTTTCTTGGGGAAAAGGGCCGTCGTTCATTGGCAGGAGGACCTGGAGGAAAGGTGGCTCTCTGGTGATGTACATCATCAGCATTTTCCAGCCCTTTGCAGTGTAAGGGAGATTGAGAACCCCAAAGGACTTCTGGCCTAAGAGTGATTTGTCTTAATTTATCTGTCAAATTATTTTTGGCAAAATTTTTATTAAAACAATACTTCTGTGTGAGTAGCTGCTCTAACTCCTCCAGTCTCCCCGGGTAAAATGGTCCAAAGTGTTCCAGTGCTTGACCACCCTCACAGTAAAAAAAGGGTTTTCTTATGCCTAAATGTGTTTTTTCTGCATTTCAGTTTGTGCCCATTTCTATTTGTCTTGCCTAAGGGCATCACCAAGAGGATTCTGGCTCTGTCTTCTTCATTCTCTCCCATCAGGTATTTACATACACTGAAAAGATTCCTCTGAGCCTCCTCTTCTTCAGGCTGAACAGTCTCAGCTCCTTCAGCCTTTTCTCCTATGTGAGGTGCTTCATCATCTTCACGGCCCTTTGTTGGAGTCTCTCTGTGTCTCTCTTGTGCTGCAAAGCCCAGCACCAGACACAGCATTCCAGACATGTCTTGCCAGTGCTGAGTGGAGAAGAAGGATCTCTTCCCTCTGTCTGCTGGCAGTGCTCTGCCTGATGCATCCCAGGAGGCTGTTTGGCTTCTGCCACAAGGGCCTGTTGATGGCTCATGGTCAGCTCGGTGTCCATGATGAGCCTCAGGTGCTCTGCAGAGCTGCTTTCAGCCTTTTGTCCCCACATATATGTGCGTTTGTCAACATTTGACCTGCCGGAAGTTTGACACGTAGTGTGCACAGGACATAAATGCAGCGCAGTACCTGCTCAGGGAGAGGATTGCCAAAGTGACATTGTATCAACCCCATTTCCTCTGCCATCCCACCTACTTTGTTAAAAGCACTCTGTGTAGCAGGAAGCAAAACTGTGGTTGCTCATGACTTTGACCTGACCCGAACAAGTTAATTTTCATTCTGACATGTAAACATGGATGAATTAGCCACACTCAGAGCCAGAAGTCCAGCAGGGGTCTTTCCGTTCACTTCACTGGGCTTTAGACCAGCCCGTAGCTACCTAATTTTAGAGGTTCAGATTTCAGAAGTTTGGCTCTAGGCCTGGTAATTTGGGATTGCCAAGCCCTTAGCACCTCTCTCCACAGAAACTAGAGACACAGGATGTTCCATATGCTTTTGGGAAAAATCAGACCACTAGTTCATATGTCTGCATACCAACCTGAAAAGCTTTAGGCACGAAGATTTGAAATTTTGGTTAGAGAAACTAGAGGATTTTTCAGTTTTGTTTACCAAAATGTTTTGATCTATCAAGTGTGTTTTCAGTTGCTACAGTGTCTGTATTTTTTTTTTTTTAAGAGAAGTGTTCTTATCATGGAAAACTAAAACTTGTCAAAGGCAAATGTCATGCCCGAAAGCCAACTGTGTCAGTTTTGCTTTTGAATGATGTGTCACGGCTGCTGTAGGCCATGTGGTTTGTGTCTCCTTTCTCCTTTACTGCCCAGCTTCCAGGCCAGGCAGGTTCTCTATCCCATGTGACATAACCAGCTACTCTTGTGATGTGTTGCCTCCAAGTCACAAGGTAGGAAACTGCCATACAATGAGAGACGTGAGTATGGAAAAAAATGTGATCAACATCAAGGAACTGAAAGTGTTGCATTTCTAAGTGGGTTGATTACAAACATTTTCTTGTTAACATTCTTTAGTTAGCAAAAATTCACTCAAAATTCAGTTTTCTGTGGGAAAAAAATTGCACACTATGTAAGGTCTGTGTTCAGCTGATGTGAACATGTAATGTCAAATGTGTGAGCTCTGTGTATGTGTTTCAGCAGATGACTTGGAAAAAAAATAAGGAAAGGCAAACCCCAAGGTACTCAGCCTTATCAAAATGGCCTTCCTGTGTATGCATAGAATTTTCCTCTGGATCAAAAACCAAAAAAATGTGAAGCATAAATAACTTCCTCACTGCATAGCGAGTCCGGCACAGTTCTATTTATACAACTGCATTTGGAAGCATGCCAGAGGCAATAGATGCCCTTGCAATTCAAGAAGAACTTGGCATGATCATTATCTATATTTTGCTGGTGCAGTGAGCTAGAAGGGATCAAGAAGACTGACAGGTGCTGACACCCTGGGTTGCCATTGCGGGGGCTCCTAAATCACTCTTCACCTACACAGCTGAGCTGCCTTGCCCTTTGTGTGTAGGGCTTACCCACAGATTAGTCTCCCAGGTCTGAGCTGGAGAAGCCCCTGGCATGCTTCCCAGGGTTGAATACAGCTGGTGCACAATCAACTCTGACCTCTTAGCTTAACAGTTCAGCTGTCAGCTTCTGAAGAGAGATGACAGTATTTTCAAGCAGGCTCCATTATGCATATCAGCTAATGTTAATCTCTACTCACATTGGGCTGATATCTGAGGAACTGTAAAAAAGCATAAATTCATATACAGAATGAATGGAGATGGTCAACTTGTGCTGGTGCGTGTGCTGTATTGCACTTGTACTTGCCAGTTCTTAACTGTAGTGGGTGGAGGAGGGAAAGGAGAAATAATCGGGTTTTGGCAGCAGTTGCTGAAATAAATGCAGACCCATGATTCCTTAGACTACAGCTTGTAGGGCGGGGTCCTGGAAGGTGTTTATATGTGATCTCATTCAAAGAACTGTTTTCCTTGTGTTTGACCTCTCTTCTCTTTGGAAGTAGGCAGTCAGAGATGTACACAGTCTACCACAATAATAGCATGCCCCATTCATGTCTGCTCCACACTGCCATCCCTGACAAGTGTATGAAGGCCTAGAATGAGTGTGGCTCAAGTGACCTGAAGAACAAATTGATGAGGTCAGGATATTCACGGTGACCCGGGTATCCAAATTGCTTAGGAGGGACTTAATGCCTTGTGGATGTGCTTTGGGAGAAGGGCTCCTGGAGATCCTACCCCGTGCTCATAGAAATCTGCATATTTCTATGTGCACTTGGCATATCTTTGGGCTTACACATCCCTTTGAAAGCCCGGACTAGATGAATACTCCAAAACATCTACAGGGAGTGACCCAATTCCTTAATCAAAACTACGGGACGCACTGAGCAATAAATAATCGAGAATGGATTTTGCATGTACCTCTTTTCCCTGCAGTATTCAACCCTTTAGCTGTTCAGCTTCTTGCCCACAGACATCAATTGGCATAGCTGAAAGCAGGGACATAATTTTTTAATACCTGCAGCACAGTTTCATTGGTGACTGCCAGTTTCAGTAAGATTAACCTGAACCTCGTTACCATGTTAGAAGGAAGACCTGCTTCTGCATGTTGCAACTCCAGTGGGCTTCAGTGAGGCTGTGCCTGGTTATATCAGACAAGGATCTGTCCCTTTGTGTTTCTCCAGTTCTGATCTGCCCTCCACAAAAGTCTGTTTCAGCATCACCTGGGAGAGATACACCAGAAGTAGCTTTAGATCTTTCGCTTAAACCCAGCCTAGAGTAGAAGAATCTCACTACAAATATTCTTACATCTTGTATCTGTTGGGCTGTATTAACTAACACTTAAACCTATGATTTGGAAACATTAACCTTCACACTTTAAATCTACACCTATATTTTAAGTTATACTTTTGAATTGCTAGGTTCTAAGACTTACTGGGCTTGGAACAAAATAAGTAATGACAATTAACTGAATTTAAGATACTTCTTTTGCAACAAATTTATTTTTACATCTCCAGTAGAATTTTAAAACTAACTATTTTTTTTAATGATTTAAATCTAAGTGAAGTCAGGAGATAATAAGCACTGAAAACAGCAAGCCTTGGTTTTTTCTTTGTTTCTTTTTTTCAGCCTAGGATACTTCCCTACTTGACAATACCTTGGGGTACTTCAGCTACATTTTCACTTGTGTATCAAGAAAACAGTTAAACTGAAACTATTCCATAAGAGACAATCAATTCCATGGCATAATGAGGCCAAATAAAGTCTCTTGTGAGATTAGTAAGTGGGAACTTATACCCACTATACTGGAGTCACATTCGGTTTGCAGTCTTGGTTGTGAGTTTTGGCTCTTTCCTCTGCTGAGGCCATATTCAGCTGAGCACTGAAATTGCTGAAAACTCCCAACTCCCAGGCTTGGGGAAAGTTTGACTGCATAAACAACCAGCCCCAAAACTATAGTGTTCAGCTTCTATATATAAAACCATGTGATATTGCATCCTGTGATACAGAACAGGATGGAAGTCAATGAAATTCAGGTGGGAAACAGAACAAACAGCAATTTCAACAAATTAAGGCCCATTTAGCCAGAAACAGATCAAGACCAAAGTAAAACATATTGTATTGTTGAGCGTGTTTTCTTTTTGAAATATTATTATACAAAATGAAGTTGGGTGGATTGGAGCACCTGGCTGTTAATCAGGACTGGTAGATGAAAACGGTGTAAACTGGGAGACAACCACTAGGACATGGTGATAATGCAAATATCAGAAAGACAAAGAAGACAGTATCAGTATGGAAGGTGCAGCCTACAATAAAAAAGGGACTAAAAAAATAATAACTGTTAAAAACATAATACCCCACTAGCAAGACATTTCGAAAATAGGAAAAATTCAATTAGGACTAAAGTGTCAACTAGAATAATACATGCTACAGGACACCAGCAAGGCTGTAAGGCAGAGAGCATAGTGGCCACAGAAACCTTTAGCTACACACCACCTCCACAAAGTGGGGAAATGTCAGACTGGGCTCTAACTCATGCCACATTTTTTAACTACATGAATTATTGTTCTTTTGGCAGTCAGACTTCTCAGAAGGAGAAGCTGTGGAGCCATTAGCAGAACACAGGATCAGGATCCTATGCTACCTTTGGAAAGTGATGGTGTGACAGTGACCACAATGTGCATAAGCAAAACAACCTTATCGGAATGGGAAGGCTAAAAGAAGAATCAGCAAAGTACAGGGAGTAATTATAAACAAAATACTACTGTTTAAAACACAGAAAATGTTTCCACATTAGCAAAGCTGGAAAGAACTCAGAAAAGTTAAATGAAAAGTTGTAAGGAGGGCAAGAAAAAATGTTGAGTAACACCAGGGCATATGCATTAAAAACTAATAATGAAACACATCAGAAGCAGAGAACCTGCTAAAAAATGGCAGGGTCTGCAGAACAGGAGTGCTCAGAGAATATAAGTTTGGTACAGGAAGGGTATATTAATTTCCTGGAACAGTGCTCACTGTGGAAGGGCTAAGGAGAGTTTCCATGCTAGAACTTTTATCTGCAGGTGATGAGAAATGGTCTCACCTGAAGGGCCAGAAGGCAGCAACATTAACAGTGGTGTATCAGCAGGACCAGATGATGCTCATGCAGTAACTTTAAAGGACCTCTGCTATGAAATTGCCTGCCTGCCAGGTTGCTGTGGCGTGTAACTTATTGCTCACCTCGGACTGCTACCAGAGGAACAGGAGGTGGCAGATACAGTATCAGTTTGTAAGACGACTGCAGAGGACAGCTGGGAAGTTACAGACCAGGAAGTTCCATTTCCATATTGGAAAAAAAAGAAGCCTCAGAAAATCAAACAGACAGAATCCAGAGGTGCATAAGTGCCTTGGATTGTCAAACATTGGGACAGGCTGCCTGGGGAAGTGGTGGAATCACCATCCCTGGAGGTATTTAAAGGATGTGTAGATGTGGACTCAGCAACATGGTTTAGTGGTGGATTTGCCAGTGCTAGGTTAATGCTTGGAGTTGATGATTTCAAAGGTCTTTTCCAATCTAATCAGTTCTACAATTCTATTATTCTAAGTGGAAAAAAAAATCAGTAAGGCCTCTGCTAAGGGAAATCCTGCTTTTGGTATCTACTACAATTTGAAAATAGTCAGTAGAATTGAGATGATCAGTATGTTTTAAAAGCCACAAATTGCCATGGAACAGAAAGGGGGGTTCTCCCTTTAACTGATGAAAGGCAGAAAGAGAGTGGCAGTGAACAGTGAAATTGCATAATAAAAGGAGGTCCACAAGAGTCTGCATTGTTTAACACAGAGGAAAAGCAGGAGGATTGCAAAATTTTCTGGTGGTATAAATGTCATAGATGAAAAGTTGCAGAGTGTCATCTGAATGCCAAATGATGAGTGTTAAGATAGTAGATGAAATTAAAAGTTGACAAATGTGAAGGAGGACACATAGGGAGAAAAAAGATTCCAACACACAAAATAATGAACTCAGCAGACACTGGCATATTGGAAAGGTCTAGGAATCATTGCAGAGAGTTCCCTGAACACATCAGTTCCGTGGTCAGTGGTGGAAAAACTGCAGAGGGGCAATAAAATTATAAATAACATTGCATTTTCAACTCCAGAAGAAATTAAGAAGACTAGATCTCTTTAACCTGAAAAAAAGGCAACTGAGGAAAACATATGAGTACTAACAAATAAGAGCACAAGGACTTGCTATCACACTTTCTCAACATATAAAATGAAGACCATTTACAGAGTAAAACTGAAATGTAGAACTCAAAAGTAGAAGATGTTCTGAGATAATACAGAACAGATATGTTTTAAAATGTTTAGACAAATCTGCAGAAAGAAAAAAAGACCAAGTTCTGACAAATATGAGGATAGACCTACTGGCTCCATTGGAAGCTTAACCCACAAAATGCTAAATCTCTGAAGGTATTCTGGGGAGTTACTGCTCCTTGTCTTACCTGTTGTCAGGGTGCCACCGGGGCCAGGGGCTCCCCAGAGAGGGAAAAGTAGGACCTGGCAGTAAGGACCCATCCCACCATCCAGACATGGTGCAGGGCAGGCAAGCAGTGGCAGCCCCAGCAGCACACATCAAGCACCTCAGTGGAATGGGGTTGGGCCAAATAAGACAGAACAGCCTTCAAATATATACAACATAGTAGCAAAGAAGAAAGCAATCAACTCTTTTCCTTGCACTCAAAGTAATGGGCTTGCATGTTAGCAAAGGGGATCTCAGAGCAGTTTTCTTAGTCAAACTAGCAGATAGTGCATTTGATTACTATGCCTTACTGTTAAGAGGAGTGGGGCTACCAATATCAAGAGATGCTGTCTGTGGTTCTTAAGAATGAGTTCAAAAATCCATCAGAAATAATTTACAACAACTGTCCTAGCGTGGAGAGGGATATAATCTCTAGGGGAGTTTCCATGAAAGCAAATAGCAAAGGGTTCTTTCAGAGTCTAAGAGGTCTCGGCCTTTCCAGCCCAACTCAGTAAGAGGAGGTCATTTTGCAATGGAGAAAATGCTAATAGAAAGTTACTGTAATTTGCTTACAGGAACAATCAAGGAGTATGTGAATAGGCCTACCTGCACATTCCTTGATGGAATTTAGAATGTGTTTAGGTGACCTAGAGCAGTGTTTCCCAGCATGGAAAATTCTTGCCTCAGGAAAGCAAATGCTACATTGATTTTATTTCCTCCAGCTGCTGCCATTTCTTTGGGGCCTCTCAGAACCCGAAGTGCAAGATCCTTGGCAGAGTTTCTCCAAGGTAGAGGGCAGTCATGAAAGCCAACTGCTATTCAGGCAACATGTAGTAGAATAGAATCATAGACTATAACAAGTTAGAAGGGAATCCATAAGGATCATTGAGTCCAACATCCTGTTTCTGGCAGCGATACCTAAAACTAAAACCATAGGGCCAAGAGCCTCGTCCAGCTGCTCCTTGAACACTGAGAGGCAAACTGAGCAAAAATCACACACTACGGTTCCAAATCCCTGAAGGGGCACGGCCTCAATGGGATTGCCTGACTCTGAATTACACCAGGCACACAGGTATGACTAACCTGTTTTGATTAACAGGGCTTTCTTGGAGATAGTAGTAAAGCACCTCCATTATCGTTCCGGCACTCATGAGCAGCAAAGGGCTGTAGATGCGCCAGTTACCAGGAGCCAGCAGAGCCGGCTGTTTTGTCGCCCCAGGGCCCCATCGGACCCAGCAGCCCTGAGCCCCGAGCCGGCGCTGCGCTGCCCGGCCCTGCCCAGCGCTGTCCGTGGTGCTGAAGCGGCGCCCCTTCACCCTCCGCCCGTGCCGGGGGGCTCCATCCAGCGGGATGCGGCGGCAGCGCCGGGCGTGGGAGGAACCCTGGCACGAGGGTAACGGGGGTGTCCAAAACTTCTGGGTGTTTTTTAGAATAAGATCAGAAATCTCTGGATTTTACCCGAGACCGGCCTTGGTTATAATTCTGAGGATTCAACGGGAAGGCAATTAATCACAGAATCATAGAATGTGCTGAGTTAGAAGGGACCCAAGTGGGTCATCAAAGTTTAGCTTCTGGTCCTGCACAGGACAACCCCAAGAATCACACCACGTGCCTGAGAGCATTGTCCAAGTGCTTCTTAAACTCTTTCAGGCTTGGTGGTTTGATGCCTTCCCTGGGGAGCCTGTTCCAGTGCCCAGCCACCTGCTGGGTGGAAAAACTTTTCATAATGTCTAACTCAAACTTCTCCTGATACAGTTTCAGGTCATTCCATGGGGTCCTGTCTCTGCATGTGCCCTTCCACTTCCCCTCCCAAAGAAGTTGTAGACTACGATGAGGTCTCCCCTCAGTGTCCTCTTCTCCAGGCTGAAAGAAGCCAAGGAACCTCAGCCACCCATTATATGGTTTCCCCTCTAAACCTTTCATCATCATCATAATGGCCCTTCACTCACCATAGTGTTAATGAAAATGTTGGTGTTTATGGCTTTGAAGTTGTCTTTTGTGTTTTATTCCCGTATCTTATGACTTTAGATTCATTGTTTAATCAGACATCAGTGGTGAAGACTAGGTTGTGGGGGTCTTGTAAGAAGCAGAGTTTTGAAGGGGGAGTATGCCTTTGTTTTGAGCAGATAAGAAAGCAGGTGAAAAAGTAGGCAAGGAGGCAAAACCCAAAAGTGTCAATGGTACCAGGATTAACTCATTAGAAACTAGAAAATGTGCCAGGCATTAAACAGAGGAAGCTGCTCCCTCTGCCAGCGGAATCTGACTTTCTGCATTTGGATGTTGTTGTGGTTTAGCCCCAGATGGCAACCCAGCACAACCCAGCCACGCGCTACCCCAACAGTGGAATGGAGGAGGGAATCAGAAGGGTAAAAGTGAGAAAACTCACAAGCTTAGATAAATAGTTTAATAAGTGAAGCAAAATCCTCACAAGTGAAACAAAATAAGGAATTAATTAATCCCTTTTCATGGATGAGCGGATGTTCAGCCACCTCCAGGAAAGCAAGGCTCCATCACATGTAACATCATTCCAAGCAACCCCCCTTCCTCCTTCCCCCAGTTTCATATGCTGAACATGATGCCATATGGTCTGTAATATCCCTTTGGTCCCAGCTCTGTCTCCTTCCAACTTTCTGTGCACCACCAGCCTACTCACTGGCGGGCTGGTGTAAGCCCTGCTCAGCAGTAACAAAAACATCCCTATATTGTCACCACTGTTTCCAGCACAACTCCAAAACACAGCCAAATAGTAGCTATTATGAAGAAACCTAACTCTACCTCAGCCAAAACCAGTACAGATGTCACTTAAGGGTCAGATTTCAAGTGTTGCAGAATGATGATATGACAGCTTTAAACAAGATGAGACAATGTCTTCCATTCTCTGTGTCTACATATATGTTGAATAACACAAAATTCAGCCATGTCAGAGAAATGGTTACGACAGTAGCTGAGTCAAGAGAGTGAGTTTGTACCCAAAAATTTTATTCACTAACTATAAACCAAGACATTTCATTCTCAAAGGTTATACTACTTGCCTTTTGGAGAAACTTTTCTCATGGTTGAAGCAAGGAGGGGTAGCATGAGAATTCATGCCTCTCCCTTGCATTAGCAAAATTGAAACCTAGATTATTTTGCATTGAACTTCAGTTTCCCTGAATATAAGTAAGAGTTATTTGTCCATTTACAGGGTTTTTGTGAAACTGAATTCCTTAAGATGTGCAAAGCATTCCTTGTCCAGGCTGGAGCATAACTGGTGGGACTCAGTCATATTACAGCATTTTTCTGAGATACGCTGGTATACACCACAGTATTTTTCCAATTGCAGTGTTTGTTACAGGTAATTTGATATGAAGAAAATGAAATTAATACAACTGCTTTGATCCTAAGAGCAGCAGTGAGCTGAGGTACCCTGGAATTAACTCCTGGCACAGTACAAGACTGATGTAGAAGTGCCACTGCTTATTCAGGTAACATATCACTCCACAGTCCCCAGCTGCCGTGGGTATTTCAGACTTATCTTTTTTCTAGATAGGTACATAGAATCACAGAATATGCCAAGTTGGAAGGGACCTAGAAGGATCATCAAGTCCAACTCCTGGTCCTGCATAGGACATGCCAAGAGTCACACCATGTGGCTGAGAGCATTGTCCAAACATTTCTTGAACTCTGTCAGGGTTGGTGCTGTGACCACTCCCCTGGGGAGCCTGTTCCAGTGCCCAACCACTCTCTAGGTGAAGAAACTTTTTCTAATATACAACCTAAAACCCCTCTGACCCAATTTCAGGCCATTCCCTCAGGTCCTGACACTGGCACAAGAATGAACAGATCAGTGCCTGCCCTCCTCTTCCTCTCACAAGGAAGTTGTATACTTTGATGAAGTTTCCCCTCAGTCTCCTCTTCTCCAGTCTGAACAGACCAAGTGACCTCATCTGCCCCTCATACAGCTTCCGCTCGAGGTCCTTTACCATCTTGAACATTTTTGCCTGTGCTTATCTCCCTCTCTGAAATTTAGGCACTTGATATTAGAGTTATATTGTTGATTAAATTTTCAGTAGCAACACAATGACCTCTCCCAAATGGGATCGGCTGCACTGCCTCCGAAAATGCCCTATCCCCAAAGGCAATTATCTCTCTGGGACCTAGAAAGTCTCTAATTCCCATCGCTCAAATGTCTATGAGCTGTCATTGTTGTGCCTGAAAAATAACGGAATAGAACTGTGGCATAGAAGTTAATTATCGTTATATATGAGACTCATAGGCAGTGATTATAGACACCTATAATAAACTTAAGAGGATCACAAAAGATACTGTTGCTAGACAGTGACATTTAATTTGCATTCATAGGTGCAAATTAAGAATATAGAATAAAGCATTAAAGTGCCAGCATCTCTCTCTGACTTGCAGTTCAGACAGCTCAAAAATGTAGGTTCCCAAAAGCACTGCACCACCTCTCTGTAGCTTTCGGATCTCTATTGGAATTAGAAATTAGTTTAGTGCTCCATGAACACTGATATTTCACATAATGAGAAAGTCACTGACTAGGTTTTTAAATAGTCTCTGAGGATATGAATGCTTAGTCTACCTTTTATCGAGGGCACTTGTACCAACAGAGACTTTCTGACCCACTCAGTAGATAGTTGATGTTCACATCCCGCTCAGACCTGCCTTTTTATCCAGCAAACAGAGGAGAGCACTGTGCTGGGATTGTAACTTCTTGCCAGGGCTCATGATCCCCTGTCCTTTGCTGTCACTGGATTGGTTTCTCCTGGCCAGATTTGGAACCCTTATAAATTTGCTCAGCTTCACAGCAGACAGGCATGACTTACACTAACTGAGGCCTGTCTCAGGCATGGAAAAAAACCACAACCCCCCTAAAAAACTTCCTAAAACCAGAACACAAAAACCCCACATTCTATTCTGCAAGACAGAAGCAGCTGATTCTCCCTGGAGAGAGCCTGGTGGGAGGTTCAGGGTGCTCTAGGGGCAGAACAACCCCATGCACTCAGTTAGCAGCTGAGCTAGAGAAACTTTGTGTTGCCCATGCAGCCACACACTCATGACCCTTCCCCACAGCCCTTATGAAAGGCAAAAAGTAATTGGAGACAGCAGCCTTGAGATGGCCAATATTAGAACAACAGTGTTGCCCCTGGGGGCACAATGGCCCCCTTGGAAGTTGGGCCAGGGCAGAGCAGGAGGTGGGGGCTCCACAGCGCAGCTGGTGCCTGCTCAGGCCTCTGTTCTCACCATTCTTCTTGTGCTTTTTTTTTGGCCATAGAGCTATGGAGAAGTGACACTCACATCCTCTGCAAAACAGCTTGCTGACAAATGTGTGTGAAGGGTCAGTGGGGACAAAGGCATAGAAACTAGAAGCAAAGTATATGTCAGTTGGCTTAAATTCAAACCAATCAGCCAATGTGAATGGAAACTGGGAGAAAGGGAAGAGGCAGATGAAGGCTTAGTCATAACAGCTCACAGGATCATGTGAGACCATCCAGAGCCAAATCAGCATTACAAATATCCCTGTCAAAGAGAGACAGCAAACTGCATCCTTGTGTCTTCTACACTGTGCCCTTGGGAGTGATCTATCCTGATCCATACTATACTCTCAAATTGTTCACCATTTCCTAACAACTCTTCCCAACTTAAACGTGATGTGTCTACAAACACTTTCCAGCTATGGAGAGTGCTCCCATCTTGGCTTTGGACCATGACCAAGGACTCCACTTTTGCCCCTTATCTCCCTTCAGGGCTTTACATCTGCGCTATGTCTACGTCTTGCTGATACTTCCTAAATAACCTCTGTTGAGAACCAGAATTCTTCTCAGCCATGTGGTATCCACTAGGGATCATAAAATCATAGAATGGCTTGGATTGGAAGGGACCTGGAAGTATCAATCCCCCTACTATGGACAAGAACACTTTTCATTAGACAAGGTTGCTTACAGCACCACCCAAGCTGGCATTAAATACTTCAAGGATGGGGCATCTGCAGCTTCTCTGGGCAACTGGTTCCACTGCCTTGCCACCCTCACAGTAAAGAATTTCTTCCTGATATCGAATCTAAACCAACTCTCTTTCAGTCGGAAGCCATTCCCCCTTGTCCTGCCATGCAGGAGCATGTAAAGCCTACAAGCTCTTGTAAGCAGTCCCTCATCATCTTTTTTGTAGGGTCCCTTCAGGTACTGGAAGGCTGCAATTAGGTCACCAGAAAGCCACCTCTTTTCCAGGCTGAACAATCCCAAATCCCTAAGCCCTTCCTCATAGGAGAGATGATCCATCCCTCTGATCAACTTGATGGCCCTACTCTTGACTCTCTGCAGCAGATCAATATCCTTCCTGTGTTGAGGACTGCAGAGCTGGATGCCACTCAAGGAGGGCTCTCACATGCCTGTCATCATGTCACATTGCCATGCTCTGCGGTCCATTGGTTGTTTTTCACAATCACCTCCATGTGCCTTCTTTGGTTACCCTTTCAATTGGGCAATATTGCCTGTAAACATACAATGAATTTCCTCGTGTCCCTTTCTCCAGCTCCTCTTGTGCAACTCTGCCTTGCTGAGCTGGCAGGTGTTGGCCCCATGCTCCCCCATCGTGCTCAGCTCCCTTGTATAAGGCTGTAAGCTCTTTGGGGAATACACCACCTATAGTTACATGTTTTTACAGACCTTCAGTACAACGGAGCCCTGGCCCTATGAACACGGCAACACAAGTGACTAGACCTCTGCCCATCCCCATAGCTCATTTTGAGCTAAGCTGCTGTACCCGGTTCTTGCTTGGAGGTTTTAGACCTAAATCTCTTTTCTAATTATAGTTCTATAAAGAGAAGAACAGTTTCCTTCACTAGAGTAATTTATGACCTGATTTCTATGTGCATTGCTCACAAGGGAAAGCACAAAGCCAGTCCTGCTGTATTCCCATGGGATCTTGTAGGAAGAGTCCTGTCTAATCTTTGGCAAGTCTTATAGAAAACCTGCACTGCCTCAAACTAAGGAAAACAATGAATAATTCATTTTCTTATCTGTTTCAGGATTGTTTTCTGAAAAACATCCATTTTAATAATTCATGTGATTTTTTAGCTGCACCATGCTGCAGACACAAGAGTACAGATGGGAGCCCTACTGTTTTTCTCAGTGTAGCCTGGAGGATTCATTAGTGCTAAATTCGAGCTCTCATTGGACCAAGTTCCAAGTGAGGAGTGAGAGGTGGAAATCAGGATGGTTAACAAGATTCAAAGTATAACAATTCTCTTAAAATCATAATTCCAGAAGCGTCTTCCTATGATGCCAAAATGGTCATATGTTGATGATGTCAAGCTTGTCAAGAGCCAGCTGGGGGACACAGGGAAATATATTCAGAATTCTCATATTTCCCTACAGTGTATACAGTTTCCCCTATTTCACCAACAGTACTTGTCAAACACATGAACTTAACATTTATAGACTTGCACTCTGGCTACTATTTCAGACTGTAACTGATTCCTACCTCCGTCAGATCCATCCAACCAGCAGAGCTGCGGGTTGAGGTTTCCTCTAGAGCTCAGGCAGGAACAACTACAATCTGTAATACCCCACTGGCAGACAAGCCTGCAATGCTGGTCATCCCTGTGGAAGGGTCAAAACCCTCTGGTCACATTATGACAAAAATGACACATTAAAAGCTAACCACAATCCATGAAGGGAGTGATTTAAGGAGGAAATGAATCTCACATAGGGGAAGCTGGCATGATGCTACCAGTGATTCTTTGGGTCTGCAGTGGCAGATTTGGGTTCATTAACCTGAGCATCAGCACGCTGTTCACATACATTCTGCTCCACCTAACAGCACTTACTTCAACTGGGGACATTGCTGGCAGCAAACTTTCAGCCTGCTAAGCCACACTACCCAGCTGAACCCCACAGGGCACACAGTAGGTACAGGTGCTTTTAAAGATTGCTCTTCCATTAAAAAGGACAATAAATTAATCCCCGTTACCCTGTATGTGACAGCAAATTTTTCAGCCCGGCTTCGGTGCTGCTCCAGGAAACAGCCAGGAGATACAATTCTCTGGGACAGATCGCATAGATAAGATAGGCCTTGTTTGCTTCTAAAAATAGTACATAGAAATATCACCAGTACCAGAAGTACCTTCAAAAAGAGCATTTAGAACCACAGCAAAAGTACTTCTCCCTCCCTCAAAGGACAATAAAAGAGCTACAAGCCAAGCAGTGTCAGGAAGCTGGAGTAGCACTTGCTCTCCTCCTGTCCATAATCAATCCCCCAGGCACAAATGCTGTCAGCTCTCACAGCTCCAACTCCACAGATGCTGGTGGAGCACCAAGGTTACTGCAGACAAGTTGGTGTTGAAGAAGCCCTGGTAACAATTTAAACACACATTTGCTGGGATAAGCAAGTGCTGTGCTATGGGAAGTGGCTGAATCTGTAGCAGAGAAATACAGGCCATCCTTATACAACTCTGCCTATAGAATTAAAGAACTGCAACACCACATGGCCCTTTTATCTGGATTTAAACAGATCAAGCTAAACACATCTGCATTTTAGGTCAGATACAACTTCCCCATACTATGTTTTCATCAATTATATTTTCATCTGCCCACCCAAGGCAAGACATTCTGCATAGCTTCAGTATGCTGTCTTGTATTCTGTAAAATAAATTAGCAGCTTAGACTTACCATGTGGCCATGCCTTTTTAAAACTACACCTGGGTTGCATGGCACCGCCAATGCAAATTATTTGCCTGAGAAAAATTACCTGTTAAAAAAGAAAGGAGTCAAATTGCTTTACAGGCTGGGCAGGCAGCACTTGCTGCCCGAGACACACATGGCCAGGCATGAACCTGTGGGAGAGCAGATGTCTGGTGAAGTGCAGAAACCATGAAGGCTATGGAAAGTTTTTCAAAAGATCCTGTCTAAATCTTTATTCTTAGTTAAGCCAAATTCTGCACCCTGCAGTGGATATAAATACTGATTCTACTTTCTTGAAACAGCTTTTATACTTCTTTTTTCCTGTTTTTTTTTTTCATTTCTACCTCTCTGGGGTATATAGCGTCCAGTTGCTCACAGGTCAGTTTGGATTTGTATCAGTGAAAGTGCAAATTCTGATTTTTTTAAAGAAAAGCTTAGGTTTGTACTGTGGGGTTAATTTCTGGGGAGGAGGGAAGGCAGTGCCAGAAAAACATTCTCCCTCAGCAGCTCACAACCAGTGTTAGGCACTCACCAGGGGCATTCTCTGCCCCAGGTTTGGCAAGGATGTTGAGGGCAAGCACGTTACAGGCCAAAGTTAAAGCATGAGTGGGCAGGATGACAAGATCTGAAGGCACCAGCATGCCAGGGCTCCACAGGAGAGGGAATTTCACACTTAGCTTCATTAAATCTATCTCCCTGAACGACAGGAAAACTTAATCACCCAAACCAGTTAGATTATAGTGATACAATCTGACATGGAGCCAGATGATATTTTCTGATTTTATTCAAAGTTGACACCTTGAGACAAGGCATAACTGAGAGGATGACACCTGTGAGGAGGTAGAAGGAACCCTTCTGCCTCTCTCTCCTCCTCCCAACTCCATGAACTCCAGTACAGAGCATTAAAAATAAAACAGTGTAACCTAACAAAATGAAGAAGGTATTTCAGTCAGAGTGGAGCAAGTTAAGAAAGCAAGAGTCTAAGATTTGAAACAATGAAAACTGTTACTAGAAACTTATTTCAGAGGCTTCAAGAATGACACAAAAAACTCCTTAAGATCTAATGACTATAAATAACGACTTTTCAAAATCAATGGTATTAAGTTCAACATGCAGTTTTATTCCTTGTATTTTCATGCAAAATATGCAAATGTTCCGTATTTCCAAATTCATTGGAGAGGACTCATTTCTGCAACACCCATAGATTTTTTCTGATTAACTCCACGACGAGTGCAAGTTTCCAGCTCTGCAGGGAAGCCCTCTCCCCCGTCTGACATCTTAGCAAAGAAACAAGAGGACCTAAATCCAAGAAGGAGTTTCCCAAGAAGTTTAAGTACTCCCATTGCTTTGGTTTTGTTTTTTTTCATAAAGCACCTGGTCTGAGAAAGTTCAGATCACACTTCAGACTTGGGAATACCACAAAGCTGTTACATCCCATTTTACCTAATCCATAAAAGTAAAATAGCTTTCGCCTGTATTACTGCATATCTCAAAAACAAAACGCACAGCGCTTCAGTTTAGAATGACGTATAATTTATTGGTATAATTCACAAGTAGTTGGACACTACTTAATTTAATCTCCATATGCAAGTGATTTACACAAACATATAATACTAAAATCGATTGCTTAGAAGGTAAAAAATACCATGGGTATGAAATGCCATGGTAGATGTTGTTCAATATACTACACAATCTTAGTGTCAAACACTTTTACTCATTTATGATTTTAGAAAAGAAGTAGTTTGCCATTTTAAATTTTTTTATAAGTAGTCTGGGAAACTCAAGAGGTTTTGCTCTAAACCTTCTAATCAATTGTTTCTCCCAGATCTTAGGAACTGAACTGACAACCAAAGCAACATTTTCAGTAGTTCAAACAAAAGATACAGACTTTTGCTCCCCTGAATTCACCAAGTACCACATGATAAATCACGTTGCCTTCCAACATGTGATACAAAATACTAACCTCTGTATATTCAAAGGAATGTGCAGGAATTTAGACCATGCTTCAGCATGGTGCTGTTGGTGAGAACAGCCTAATATAATACAATTTTTGGCCCCTGCCAGTAGCTGGTAGTTGTGAGTGTGTTTGCAATTCACTGTGAATGTATTAGCATCACCAGACCATTTGGTATTCATGCAGCTGATCGTAATTCTGCATAAACTCTGCTTGCTGAAACTTGTATCTCATAAGCCTCATTAATTTTGCATTAAGGATATAATAGCTGAAGAATGGAGAAAATTGGAGTTTAATGTGTTTGTCTGCATCAGATTAAATTATACACATTAACTTCTAGATGAGGTCCAAATATATATTTTGCTTGAAATGCCAGTAGTTATGCCAGCCTTAAAACGTACCGAGAAGTTAAAAAGCTTTCACAATACAAGATCCAGTTACTTATTCCACATATACAAAAACACAGCTAGAGAAATACAATTCAATTTTCAATGCTGAATTATGAGGAAAGTCTAAAAAAATAGAAAAACTCTGATATCTGGACAGCAATTCAGAAGGTAACACTGCGTAATGAGGCAATATGAGCACCCATTTAAAATGAAAAATCCCCAGCAAGAGATGCATAAGGGGATCATGTTACAAAAATAGATGAATACTGCGCCAAAAACATGCACACGATCGCCATGGTCATTCAGTATGCTAGTGATGGTCTAACAGTGATCTAACACAAGAGTGAGACAGTGCTTCCAAATGAAACCAAGTGAGGAACTACATATTGATTAAACTTTCTGATGCAGCAAAATGAGGGCACAGAGCCATCTCTGGGTTCTGGAGCTGTTTCAAGATTCGCTTGTAAAATTTTTCTCTGACACGGTTGAATTCCATTATGTCCAGTGGATCCTCATCAATCCAGAATTTGTGGAATTCATGCATTAAGTAGCCTACAAAATAATAAAAAGGGAGAAGAGATAAAGACAGTATGGAAAGATGATATAAAAAGTTAGAAAGAAGCCTGCAATTAATAATTACGATCTGCACAGAGAATCCTGGTCACCGAGGTGTTACACTTCGTGACACTGAGCAAGGGTAAGACTCAACCTATTTTGGACAATCCCCAGACTGGATGAATATTGCACACTGGCAGAACTTCTCACAATAAACACAAGAAGTCACTAGTTGTCTTGACGTACGGATTCATTAATAGCAACATTAAACTAGTGAGTATAAAACCAATGAAGATGCTGCTGCTGGTACCCCACCAGCCTTTTGTTTACATTTAAGTTCATCTTCACAATATTACCTCATAGGAACATTGTTTACTCTCCATTACAGAAGACTGTACTTGTAGGTAATGTAACAGTTGCCATCTTATTTTTTTGTGCTAATGCTTCCTGTCTGTGCACATTTTTACCTTGTGTGTACAAAACCTTGCTGAAAATGCTGTTTTACACTTATGCCTATGATCCTGAAAAGATGAAGGATAAGGTGATATATAGAATGACCAGCTTTAGCAAGACATCCCTGTTACAGGAAGAAAGTAATTTCAGAGCAGGTTTAATATATGGGCTCTGATTAAGGCCTTTATCCTCTCAGTTCTGTGCTGTCCTTGGCCTCAAAGAGTTTCACTGACAAGAAAAGCTCTACATCCAGCACTAAAACTTCAATGAACTGGACACAATCTCTTGATCCTAACTTTCACAGCAGATGTACCATTGAAAGAGTGTAATTATTCACCCCAACACACCAAAAGTTGCAAGTCAATTTTCTGTACTCCAGAAAATAAGGACATTTGCTGTAAAAAAGTCTTACTTGCATATCTCCATTTTTCTTCTATTATATGACAATTAGAACACACATGCTTCTAATTTCAATTTCAATATATATTTGCATAGATATGGTTTTTACCCCATTATCAGTCTGAGAAACTTAGTTCAAAAGGTACTTTAAGAAGATCTTCAAATCTCTTCCATATGTTCCAGCAGCCACAGACTGTTTGATTCTCAGAGATGTTACATTCAAAGAAAAGCCCAGTAAAACTCCTTTTTAAAAAAATCTCACTTTTTAAAACATAGAATGCTGTTAGATCTTTGCCATCCAAAATCTAGGGGACTTCCAAGAGGCACCACTTGTCCTTCAGCAGTGACTGTGCTGACCATGACACTGAGCATTGTCATCGGCCAATGCAATTTCATGCATTGCTTCTACAGTCAGATAAGGGGACAAAGGCCAAGACCAGTGAGTCAAATGCAATTTTCAGCTTCTAATATGTGTCCTCATGGTGTGAGGGCACAGATGAGGTTACATGTGGATTCAGCATTTAGGAGGTATGCATGCAGTATAACCACTGTGTCCCCCTAGGTTACTGGCTGGTCAATGTAATTTTGATTTTCCAGTTCAGTCAGGTGGCCCATAGACATTTAATGGAGCCTAATGGTATCTGGGATTGAAGGAAACTTGAAGGAAACATAGGATGACTGCAGTATGGAGAGGAGAGACACTGTGAGAGGATAAAAACAGGGATTTGTCAGGCATAAACAATCTCTGGACAAATTGTCTTTGCTCCAGGAAAGTTTATATGTTGATGTTTCCCTACAATAAAATCCATTTGATAACCTCAAGTTTTCCTTAAGCAAACCTCCAGTCTTTCCTAGGATGGCAGATGGGGCGTATAGGAACAACCATCACCTTTACTGGCCCATTAGACCAAAACCACACAAGCTTAATCCTGCTTCATAACTCATACATTGATGGGCTATAGGGGGAAGAACTGCCAAAACCAGCACTCCCTTCACTGTCATCATGCTGGTCAGCAGGTTGTGGAGAAAAGTCCCAGGCTTAACCAACAGAACAAACCATTATGCAGCCAAGATTTTATAGGTGGTAACACAACACTGCAAAGGCACTAAAACACATCTCATCTTCCCCCAAATTTAGTGGTGAAAGATTTAGACATGGCAAGAAATACAAATCAAGAATAGGATATAGAATCATAGTTCTAGAGAGTGATAAGGTTCGTCCTGAGTCACCTTTCCTCCAGGCTAAACACCCCCAGCTCCTTCACCTGTTCCTCAAAAGACTTCTGCTCCAACCCCTTCCCAGCTCCATTGCCCTTACCTGGACAAGCTCCAGCACCTAAGTCCTTCTCATAGAGAGGGGCCCAGGACATTATCCCACTGAACCTTTGGCCTCAACTCATTGATCCAGCCTATCCCAGATCCCTCTGTAGAGCCTTCCTGTCCTCCAGCAGATCAGCACTTCTGCCCAACTCAGTGTCGTCTGTGCACTTGCTGAGGGGCACTTGATCCCCTCGTCCAGATCATCAATAAAGTTATTGGACTAGCCCCAATACTGAGCCCTGGTGAACCCACTTGTGACCTGCCACCAGCCAGATGTAACTCCATTCACCACCACTCTCTGGGCCTGGCTATCCAGCCAGTTTTCAGCCAGTGAAGAGAACACCTGTCCAAGCCATAACAGTCATTTTCTCCAGGAAAAATGCTGTGAAAACATTGCCAAATGCTTTACTGAAGTCTAGATAGAAAACATTTGCAGCCTTTCCCTCATCCACTAAGCATGTCACTCTGTCATACAAGCAGATGAAGTTTGGTCAAGCTGGACCTGCCTTTCAAAAACCCATGCTGGCTTGGTCTGATCTCCTGCTTGTCCTGCACGTGTTCCATGATAGCACTCACGATGCTACGTCCTTCCTCTTGCACTGAGGTCAGGCTGACAGGCCTGTATTTCCTTGGATGCTCCTTCCAGCCCTTCTTGTAGATGGGCATCACATTTGCTAACTTCCAGTCATCTGGGATCTCCCCAGTTAGCCAGGACTGGTGGTATGTATAGAAACATTTTTTGCTGTCTTTTATGGCCTTAAGCAATTAAATTCCAGTGGGACCTTGGCCCTTCTAATTTTCTCACAGCATAACCTGGCAACATCCTTGTAGTCTTCCTGAGTTGTCTCCCTCTTCTTTCAAAGGTCATAAACTCTCCTTTTTTTTTTCTCCCCTGAGTTCTAGCCAAAGCTCTCTGTTCAGCCAGGCCGCTCTTCTTCCCCACCATCTTTCAGCACATGGGGACAGCCCATTCCTGAGCCTTTAAGAACAAACCTAAATGTCATAAATGTGGAAAACGCTGCATTTTGACTTCTTGTTAAAAGTTCCTTGCCTATACATTGAAAAATATTAAAAGTGTACCTCCCACTGTGCAAGGATGCACAACTCTAGAAGGGATGCTTGAATGTAGGGGGGAAAGCTGGGAAAGCATTATTTTGGCAGGGGGGCAACTCTGCTGAAAGGTGGAGAGTAACGCTTGAATGTAGATGCAAGTATCATAAGACAGTTGGATTTATGGGAAAGCAATTTCCAGAAGCTCCTTAAAGTACCTTTCTTTTTTATTTGTTTGTTTATTTGTGTTTTTTTGTTTGGTGATTTTTTTGTTTGTTTGTTTTGTTTATTTTACCCCTTGGTTTGGTAGTGGCATCCATCACCAGTAAGAGCTGAATGCAAGCATCCTAAAGACAGGAGAGCAAGACTAGCACTACAGTCTCTGTGTTGTGGCAACAGACTTTAATGTTTTTAAAACTATGAGTAGTACAAAAAGTGTTAGCAGAATACAAATTATCTATTTCCTCCCCCACTCCACATTCCCCCCTTCGCCACTTACAGAAAGTCTGCTGAAAGTGAGTTAGTGTTGGTGCTTCTGGAGCAACATTGTAGAAATGGGTCTTCAGAGCTCCGCTCACCAGCAGGTTGTACGCCAGGTCTGTTATGTTAATGCCCACAATAGCAAAAGAGTAGCTGTAACAAAAAGAAGAAACATTTGTGGAGAGTTCACCTTCTTTCAGCACATTGTAAGATGACCCTGACATTGGAGGTTTTGTGTGCTACTGAGGTATATTAATTCTCTCCTTTGTGAGTTTCCAAGGTGGTGGGGTGTGGGGTGGAGGGGGTGGAGGGGTGTGGGGGTGTGTGTTGGGGAGTGGAAAGCAAGGAAAACATTTATTCTGCATGTTTTGTGCATTCTACTGGCAGCATTTCCCTTGGGAAATACATGAACACAGTGAAAACAGGAGTTTCATCACCGTGACAGCCTTTTCAGTGGAACAGCACTGATTAGCTCCTACAAAATAAGAACAAGCATAGATGTCCCTGTGCTCCTCCACTCGCCTCTGAAACAGGGCAAGGACTCCACACGGTGGCTGTGGCTCCAGGCTGACCTATCATTTGCTATTTTAAACTAACAGTCCCACTGGAATTCATTACCACAGTAAGGAACATCAGGTTTCAACAATCCATCTTATAAAGACATTCATATGGCTAAAAAGCCTGTGATAAAGATACAGCTGAGTCATCTCCAATTCCTTCCTAAAAGAGAACTAGATACACAAGCCAGAAAACCGGCAAAAACCTAAGTCAAAGCAAGCTGGATACAAAACAAAGAAAAATCAAACTCATGAAGCAAACTCTCATCCTGGTAAGAGATAAAAAGTGAAGTATATTTAGGCAAAGTAGAACCCAGAATCTGGAAGCTAATTTGTGGGGCTGGTGCATAAAGAACTTGACATTTCTGGCAGTGACTATTACCCAAGAAAACACATCAAGTCTCACATTGACATTTAGTGATAAAAGCAAACATCTTTTGATATTCAGTGATTGGAGTTTTTTTCTCATCTAAACACAGCTGTCTTCTATAGACTGTTCAAGGTACTTTTTCAACTATCTCTATCAAGCAAAGCAAAATGCTTTCCTTTTCTCTAACGTTTGTTGTATTTCAGGAAATAAAAAATAATAAACACTAGTCTAGAAGTTAAATGCAGCATGAGGTCTAATGGCATGTTTCACAAAAAAATGAAATACGGGCAATAAAGTGTTTCACTACAGATTTTCAGAGACACTCAGAAGGAACATCCAGTTCCATACTCAAGAATAATGCAGCCATACCAGACTCATTGCTTAAGAAGAAAAAAACTTCATTACTATTTCTTCCCTATTATATTTTCCTAAAAGCAGTTCAGAATCTGGCTGTTCAGAACAGTGGCACTTGATCAGGTTATGTGTTAAGAAGAATTGAACAGATATTCATCACTGCACTATATATAGCATAGAGAGAAAGGTTCTCCTTGCTACAGAATTTTTAGGGTACTTTTTTTCTAAATGTACCTTAAACTGTTTCTCCTGCAAGCTTTGATCAAAACCAAGCTGAGGTTAAGACAACAGATATTAGTATGCTCACAGAAATTTTCTTTAAAAACAAGGTATCACCTTTTCCCCCTCAAATATACAGCATCATTGTTACCTGCTGTGTTTATAGCAACTTTAAAAAGATCTTTAAACTTACCCAATTGCCTTATCAAACTTTTTCTTCTCCCATTCAGCTTTGCTGAGTTGGCTGAGGAAAAAAAAAAGTAATTAAAACCCAGATATTGTCATGCATTATTAACTGACAAATATTCTTTTTTCAACTTCTTTGATATTATAACATTGACTGAATACGGCATTATACTTCCATTGAAATAGCAAATCATGTTTAACTCTACTTCTGACCAAGTAGATTAATAGAAGCAGACTTGAAATGGGTAACTGGCTTTATACCATTGCCAATAAACTTGTCTCAC
The DNA here is from genome assembly GCA_013396735.1 of Grallaria varia. NCBI lineage: Eukaryota > Metazoa > Chordata > Aves > Passeriformes > Formicariidae > Grallaria > Grallaria varia. The sequence continues at coordinate 237,661 of VWZG01005731.1, read as the reverse complement.
CATTGGAAAATGGGTGCCTATGTCAATGCTCTCAGTAAAAGCCAGTTGCTTTCTATATTGGCCACAAAGCTGATCCATTTCAGTTAAGTTTCAGCTACATGAAAAGCTGAAATTACGTTTAACTAGTCAAAGATGGTTTTAGCTTTTTTGTGTTTTCAGAGATATACATGACACTCATCGCTGGAGGTGTGATTCACCTGAGCCAGCACACATGAAAAATACTCCTCTGACAGCAAGTTTTTGCACCTATCCAAATTAGAAACTGCTGAACAGCCAAAAATAAGGAGCAGCATTTCCTATTATTTGGCACAATAAGGCAGAGATTTTCTAGGACTCAGAAGACATCTCCCTTAAAATAAAATTACTTAGGGAACAGATTGATTTTAGACTAAATTTCAGCTGTTCAATGATTTAAAAGAGCTGTGCGATCCAACCAGTCAGCCAACATCCCGCTAACCAGGTTTGAGCCTACTCAAACGAGGAAGTTTAGCAGAAATCATTGCCCACTTTTATAACCAGCTAAAAAGCAGGCTCCAAAACAACCCTAACCAGTGGGCTACAACCTTGACATGGCTGTGGGAGTTTTGCCTTGGTTCAGCAAATCAGAGTTTGTAAACTTTAGGTCCCACATTATAGACTACAGCTATGTGTGAAATCACATTTCTTGGACTATATCTGAACTACAATAAGTATATATTACGCTAAAAACAATTCCCTAAGCTTTATGTAAATATAGTATATAAAAATTCTTGTCATTAAAAATTTAATATACTAATAGGCTTATATCCATCCTGACCTGAGTGTTACTAGGTGGCATGCAAGAGGACAAAACTTCACCTTCTAAATGGCTTAGCATAGAGGAATACCTTATTCTTCACTCATTTTCTAAAATCTTAACCATTTTTGTAGGCTGTGGCATAACATCAATTAAAAAAACCCAGAATAACAAGGGTGGCACACAAGCAACGTGGGTAAGTGATATAGTTTAATTAAGACAGAAAATCTGTTGACTGTGATCCCATCAGAAAACGGAATGGCTGCTAAGCAGCCACATCAGGAAGATCACCATGGGCACCTTCTGCTGAATACTCTGTCAAGGCATAGAAATTGAACATGCTCACACAGCACTCCAAGACTGTCCTTGGTAATCAAACATGCACATGGAGAACACCAATATGTTCCAAGGGCTTTTTGTCACAGACCTACCACTGGGAACTCAACAACAAAAAACCTCTGAGGAGATCTAAAGCTTCACAGAATTCAGATGTGGGCCAGCTATATGGCTATCTAACATTACTGGCAGAAGAAAAATGTCTTTTAAGGCAACTGATTTCTATGCAACTGGCTGAGAGGCATCTACCTCTCCAATAATCATGGAGTAAATCTCCTATTCACAAATTACCCACAACACAGTTTTTGATATTGGAAAGTACCTCATCTCTCAGCAGTCAGGATAATGGACTAATGATTGGAACCATCATTAGTCAAGGTAGACAGAACATGTGACTTAAATAAAGGGGCTTTTCAACTCTTCTAACAAATTTTTGGCCTAGACTAGTTATGATTATCAGGTCAGTCACTTCAGCTACATTAAGCAAGGTGAATTTAGTTTTTGATACATAAGCATGCTCATATGTACCCAGTGCACCACCAGCTATGTTTGGGTCAAGTTTTAAGAAAACAATATGGATCTCTTAATTTATAGCACACCAAATTGTAGTATGGTTTGATGTTCATTTACATGTAGCATCTCAGAAAACTTAGAGAAAAGAAAAAAAATACCTTAGTTCCTTCTTAGTGACTTCCCTTAATTATAAAAAAAACACAAACAAATTAAAAGAAAGGTAAATAAAATGCAAAAATCACTTGAAATTAGAAGTGAAAACATTTAACACTAGATTTAACTATTTCTAAGATTCAGTTTACAAGTTTGTCTTTTGCACTTGATCAGTTCTAGAGATCAGTACTTGAAAATAGAGAGCATGTGCATTACCGAAGCATGAACCCAACAAAGAGAAAAAACTCAAACCCTGTCCCCCAGACAGAGCCCTCTCTCAAGTTATTGTTTCTGGTCTCAAGCATTACCTGTATTTAGGGTGAAGAGAATCAGAGAGAACTTGCTGAGCTATCTCAGTGTCCCATTCAGCAAAATACCTGTGGACATTTATGTTTAGGGTGAATTGTTAAAGAAACAGAACCAAAAAACCCAAAACATCTTAAGACATACTAAGCTGTCCATACGCGCCCTTTTAAAGGTCACTGCATGTGACTCATACACAGTATGCATAGTATTTGATGTGTTAAACTCATTAAGCTGCCACTCAGACCCCCAAAATGAGAGATTAAAGCAGCCTCAATTTACAAGTGCAATCCTATAAGTGCTTAGTGAATGCACATTACCAGAGTCCCCTTTCTATCTAGAAAATCATTTGCTTATTGCTAGAGTATGTCAGGTGCCAAGCTCATGAGAAAGCTGTTCCAGCTTCTTGATCTGGCAGATTCATCAAGCAAGATAAGATTCACCACAGAAGACTAAGAAATTAAATACATCGTAAGGATTAATTTCCCATGGAAGTTCAAAGCCAGAATCAAGAGTCCAGATCCCTAACTGAGCTTTGCTAGAGAAAAACATATGGACAGTGGATGATTCATGTCCTTCACTCTGTAAAAGCAGAAAACATTTCTTTTTGCCCTCATAGAGAAAGGTTATTTTATCAAATGTTTGTAAATTACATAACTACCTGCAGGAAATACAAGGTCTGGATGAAATAACAGGCATTAGTCCATTCCCAAACTACCAAGCACAGCTATGGTACTTACACCTGATGTTCGACAGATGGAGGGGAAAAGTGTTTAATTTTGAGTATCAACAAAAATTGAAGTAGCAGTCAAACTACAGAAGTCTGCCATCAGTGGCTTGCATTTCAAGTGTTTTGCTTAAGAATTCAGCATGAAATTCCCAAAGAAGGTGGCTGAGCAGTAACATAACCCTCCCACCCACATAATTCCAGGGCATTTGGTTTAAGGAGATCTAGATACTGGTGAATATATACTTTACAGTTTCCTTTTCGTGGGAAGAGAGTGCTAACTTACTTTGTCACAGAGAAACTAAAAAAAGGGCTTAGCAAGTGGTATTACTGGTTTGAATTAGGAACACTGTAAAAAAGGAGAACTCTTTGAAAAGAGATACACTCCAAAAATTAGGATAGCAAATACAGTATTTCATTTGTTTAATATGAAGTTCCTTCCTCTTCTATAAGTTATTTCCACAGACTTCCTAAAATCTGCAAGTAATGCTGGTTTTCATGACTTCAGACACACACAAATGCATCTACAGAGAAACATACTTACACCAAGTTATATAAGCCCAGGAGACCCATCCCTCTAAAGTCTGTTTTAGGATCATCACCTTGGAAACCAATTTCACACCATTGCTTCGAAATGCGAGCTTTCAGTGGTGAATTGGGCTTCAAGCATTTCCACAACTAGGAAGATTACAGGTAAAACATAATTAAACTTCCACACATTAGTATGTTTTTTTGGGTTTTTTTCCCCCCTAAGTTCTGGTGTAACATCACTGCACTGCTATCCCAGCAACCCAAACACAAAGTCAAAATAAATTCCCCTGCGTGTGCATGGGGAGGGAGGGGGAATCCCAAACCACTGTGAAGTATTGCAGATTCTTCAACCTTACAAGACCCTACCGACCTTATCGACAGCTACTATAACATCTCACACAAAGACTTGTTTTGCTCACTCTTTGTTCATCAAAGTGGTGTCTGCCTCCCTACGCAGAGAGACAGGAATGGGCTGGAATTTGGTTGTAAATCACTGATAGAGTGGCAGGCAGTCTGCGAGTCCCTGAGGCTCTGCAGCAATCTTTTCTCTGGCATCTTTTGCAAGTCTCTGGAAAGGTTATAAATCAAGAGTGCTGACTTGGCTCCCACAGTTGCTGAAAAGCAAATCAGAGAACACATACACCAAAAA
>VWZG01005731.1:197679-227411 GCA_013396735.1 Grallaria varia | reverse complement strand
GTTTGGGGTTTTTTGTTAGTTTTGGGTTTTTGTTTTGGGGTTTTTTTTGTTTTGTTTGTAGTTCTGATGGTTTTTGTGTGTTTTTTTCATTTTTGTTTTTGGTTTTTTTTAATAGTACCATAGAATCATAAAATGGTTTGGGTTGGAAGGGACCTTAAAGACCATCTAGTTCCAAACTCCCTACTATGGGCAGGGACACCTTTCCACTAGATTAGGTTGCTCAGAGCCCCATCCAACCTGGCCTTGAACACTTCCAGGGTTGGGGCACCCACTGCTTCTCTGGGCAACCTGTTCCAGTGTCACACCACCCTCACAGTAAATAATTTCTTCCTAATATCAAATCTAAACCTACTCTCTTTCAGTTGGAAGCCATTCCCCCTTGTTCTGTCACTACATGCTCTTGTAAGAAGTTCCTCTCCAGCTTTCTCATAGGCTCCCATCAGGTACTGGAAGGACCAGATCACTCAAAATGTAACAGTGTTCATGGGCCTGATTCAAACAAGCGGAAGTCATTCGCATCTCTTGTCTCTCTCTTCCAAAGGACAACATTTCTTCAGAGGCCAAAGGCAGTGCCATGAGGAGAATCAGAGTGTGATATCCAGTGTCATATAAAATACTATTTTAAATTAATTTTTTTGTTTTTCTTGAGATCATTGCATCCAGTAACCCAAGGGTCCAACACTGAGAAGTGAGTACTTGAACCATCCTTATTGCTAATGCTATAGTTACTGATGTCCACAGGTGAGGCTCTGAGCTGTGCACATTTACATTCTGCAGTTTTTCCTCATATGCCACCTTCACTAATTTTGCTGTTGCTGATTTTTTTTTTTTAATTTCAGCTATCAGCATACCAGTGATGTGACACCCTACTCGGATGGGCAGCCTCACATCCACTTGAAGCAGCTGCTCTTTAATTACTATCCCTTTGAAGGGCAGGGTCCTGTGAAGAAACACACCCTGAAAAGCTTTGGGCCCACTTCCAGAAAAAAGTCATAGGCTATGAGAATGAGCTGTTCTCTTTGGTTTGTTTATCTTATTTACAACCCTTCTTTACAGGCTGGGTCACCATTATTTCAGTTCTGTGAACAGTGGTCATGTTCACAACAATTGTCTCTCAAGTAAGAGAGATGCACAGTGTACTCTGTTTCCTTTGTGATCAGTGAAGCCTCATATTAAGACCATCCAATTACTGGCCTTTTCACGATTGAATAGGGCTGGGAGGGTGAGTCCTGTAATGACACAAGAAATTTATATTTTTCTAACTTATCTTTCAGATTTTGCTGTTGCAGCAAGAGCTTGGGACCACCTTACCTGTTGATGCTGCTGATCACTTATTGAAAAGTAGCTATCAACATACGAATTATGTGTATCAATTTGAATCTTGGGAAGAGGAGTGAACCTCAGACTGACCTTCTGAAAAATACAGCTCTCAATATTTGTCTTACTGACTCCTGGCCTAGACATCTTGTGCCTTAAGCCAGGGGCTTAGAGGTAAGGCAACCACAAAAGTGCTATTATTTACTCTTGAAATACACACTTGTCAATTTAATGGTTGGTTGACAATCTTTTCTTACCAATAATCGCCTATGACATTAAAAAAATATCAGTTATGTTGTATCATTAAAACTTGTGTTTGGATAATTAATGGCAGTTTTAAAATGTAAAGCAGCAAACTGATTGTATCAGTTACAACACGATGATTTCTTCCCTACTCTAAAGGCTGCAGACAGCCTTGCTAAGAAGCCGCTACTGTTCCTGTCAGGACCCCCTGCTTTGGTAGTAATGTAGTCCTAGGGAAGTGACCCCCAAAAATCCATGTATCAACAATATACTAAGCCAGTGTGATTCAGGAAGCAGCTAGATAAAGAGAATCAGGACTTGCTTATTACAGTCACCATAAAAGATCATTCATTTTTCCATCAGTTTTTTGACAGCAAAGCTTAAGTTAAAATTTTATGCTGAGAGACAGAATTCATCTTCAAATGGTGTGTCGCAATAACTATGGAGAACCAGCTCTCCATGGACTTAGGCACTGAAAATATCAATAATTCCCATTTAGTTTGTAAACAAACTATGAACTTACTGTGGATTTATATCTGGATTAATCCTTTTCAGCTCCATGATGTCATCTATCGTTTTTTCTATAGCATCAGGGTGAACATTTACTGATGTTTGCAGTCGCTAAAAAGAAGTTTAAAACATGTATTAATTCTTATAGACGCTATTACTCAACAGAAGTTAACAGTAGTAAATTTGATTCCCAAAAGCTTCTAGATTAAGAGCCCAGAAGACCCAGCTCAATACACGTCCACATCTTTCCAGTCTATTCAGCCCTACTGACTAGTTTCATAGCACTTGCTCTGTAAGAACTTGAGTCACTTTGCCAAGCCCTTGTAGTTTATCAGGTTTCTGTGGCAGCTGTCAGTGAAGACGATCAAAGCCCTCAGTGCAGATCAAGAAGCAGCTTCAGATCGTCCACTTAATTCCACCAGAATTGCTAGCCCTTATTTGACATTCCCTCTCTCAACATGTTGCAGTAATACAACAAAACATTTTTCCTTTGACATGTCATTGCACTTTGTAGAGATGTGCCTGAAAGCTCAGTATTCACAAACCAGCATGCCATCCAAAAATTCAAGAGGTCGAACTTGCTAGTGCTTTGTTTTGTTTCAAAACTACACAATTGCTTAAATGCAAGCTTTTAAATAAGATTCTGCCTTTCTGTTTGTACTAGAAATACACTTGGAAGTACTATGCTGAACTAAAAGCTATATGGCATCATTTTTGCTAATGCTGAAGTAAGATTTTCATCACTGATTCTCATGACAGAGAATTTAAAGGCTGAATGATGCTATTTAACATATACAAAAATGCGTTAGGGAAGAACTAAGGTTAGCACCTTAGCAGTGGTACAGTGAAAGGATGAGGTGACAGAGGCTTTTCTCCATAATGTATTTAAAACAAAAGGAGAGAACAAAGTTAGTGAAGTTGCTTTTCCAGTTGGGAAAGTTGCATTCCAGACAAAAAACCTGAATTTTTTTTGTAAGTGTGTGTCTGACTGCAGATTACAGATATTCTAAGACAGGATGAGGAATCAAGCCAAGAAACCCCAAATTACAACACATCATTCTCATCATCTTCACCATGGCCCATTGTCCCATTAATTCCATCATTGTCACAATGTGCTTGTCCCTGGAGCACAGGACACTCTACCCAGCTTTGCATGACCACCTGCTGTTGCAGACACAAGTTTCAACATAAAATCATATAAAACCCGAAAGTGATTTTTTGGGGTGAACTAACAGCAGACTGAACAAACCAACACCACAGGACACAATAAAAAAGGCGAATGATGATATCTTTCACTCACCTTACTTTTTGAACCTTTCAGTGATGCCTCTGTAAGAGAACAGTATTTGAAAGCATCATGTCAGACAAGCTAAGTTTACATTGTATCCATTTAACAGTTTATTTATAATAATAATGTCATACTGTTTTTAGCTCGTGCAGAAAGATAAAAAGGCATGCAGAACTCAGCATTTTGCAGTTACCTATTTTCATAGTTCTGGCAGCTCCAGGTTTGGTATTGTAACAGATCCTTTGCAATTCACATTGACCTGTTAGTTTCCTGACCACGAATTTCAGGCAGCGCCACAAGCATTTGCAGTAGAAGTACAGGCACACCTGGACAAACATCCTGGCAAAAGAAGAAGCCTGAAAATAAGAATCTGGAGCAGAGTTTGCTTCAACACTGTCACCACCCAAATAGAGAGTACTTCCTCATCCCAAATTCCCATTGCCTAAGGATACCTTTAAAGCAAAAGCAGCAATCACACTACAAACATTTATCCTGGTAAATGCTAAATTGTGCTTTTCAGTCTTAACCAACAAAAGAACCCACGCACAAAGCACCAGAACTGGAAGCACAGAATTAAGTCAACTCCAGAGTTCTCAAAAGTGTACCTGTAGAAAACTCTTAGTCCCCTTAAGATAAAAGGTTATATAGCTCCTACTAATGCTTTGGGGAAACAAGACTATAGAAGGGAGTACAGCTCACCTTGATATAATGGCTGCTGAGGATCCAGGGAGTCATTACACCCTGGTTTAGTATTGCCTCTGCACAACCAGCTGCTCCAAATAGTTTGGCTGGTTATCCTGACAAACTTGACGTCCTGACAGCATTCATGTCAGGTCCCTAAGGATGACAATTAAAGAAATCAAGCCTCTCACTTCAGGAGAAAAGGTATTTAAGAATATGCCTTGAGGATTGCCAGTTCTTCCCAAGATCAGCTGTTACACAGCACTGATGCTATACAATTTCTCAAAGTACAGAACTGACAGTAAGCCAAGAAATTCTTTATTTAGCTATTGTACCTAGTTTTGAGCCCCAGCAACAGAAGACAGACTTTGACAAACTGGACGTATTTCAGTGGAGATGGTTGGGCTGGAGCACAAACCCTGCAAGGAAAGGCTGGGAGAGCTGGGCTTGTTCCACCTGAAGTAGAGATAGCTTCACTAAAAGCAGCCCCCAGTGCCTGTGGGAAGATCATGACAGAAACAGAGCTGGGCTCTTCACAGTGCTGCAGGGCAGGTAGACCAGGAATAACAGCTCTGAAGCACAAGAGAATCAGCCTTGTGAGGAGAAGTTTTTTCCCCATGAGGACAGTCAGGTAGTAGCACAGGTTGCCAAGAGAGGCTGTGCAGACTCCTTCCTCGGAGTTTTTTAATCTTTGACCAGAAGAAGCCCTGAGCAGTCCAGTCTGGTGTCAGTGTTAACCCTGCTGTGAGCAGGAGGTTGGACCAGAGACCTGCTTAAGTCCCTCCCAGGCTCAGCTATCCTGTGATCCTATGAAAGCCTGAAAAAGGCTGTAAATATGAGAAAGGCTCTATTTTAAACTTTATTAGCACTGCAGCTGCTGCCAAAACCCACATACTGCTACCACAATTACATAACACACCCCAAACCCAGATTTAATAGGAAGAATTTTTTTTGAAACAATTTAGCTTTCTTATTTCTATGGTTATGAAGGCACAGATTCACTGAGTGCACCAGGTGGGAGGAAGAGCCACCCATGGTCCCTGGGTTAAGAAGCACACCTCATAAAAGACAAGTTGCAAAGATATGACAGTGGGAACATTGGCATCTGGGCTTGGTGCTAGGTAATTGTCTCTAGATGGTTCTAAAACAGCGGGGATGGACCAGATGACCTCCACAGGTCTCTTCCAACCTCAACCTCTCTGTGATTATATTCCACGACTGTATTATGGGAAAACATCAATACAGCTTTGACATCCCAGCTTGCCAATAAATAGCCAAAAATAATTTGATCCATTATGTTCTAAGCCTATGTGTATGCATATTCATCATTAGTCCATTATTTCTGATGTTGATGCTTTCAAAGGACAGTTATTTCTTTGGAGACTCTATTAACCTTTTCAATGAAGTGCAGTGGTTATTTCAAAATACTGAATTCCAGATACTCAAATCAGTTATAGATTTAATAAAGCTCAAAGAACTCCATCACTTCCTAAAATCATCCTGAAAGGCAAGATGTAGGACATTCAAGGAAGGGAAGATGAATTATTGCATGTTAATGTTCACACAGGAGTTTAATCTGCTTTATATTAACTTCAGTTTAATCGTCTTTGAAGGAGGTTTAGGCTGAGGGAACTAAAGACATTTTATGTCTAAATGGAAAGCATCCACACAAGTATTTAACATGCTTGAAAAGCATGCATTTTATCTTCACACTTCTGGTTAATTCACTTAACACTCCCAAATGCCTGCACGCAGGCAAACCTCTTTGGTTTTATGCAACAGGAAGCCTCTATTTTAGATACAAAGTGAAATCCAAAGAATGAGGAATCAGTCCCATGACATAATCAAGTTTTAGAGAAGAAAAAAGTTTCAGGTGCTGATGCCAACATATTTGAGTATTCCCTCATCCCTGCTGCAAGATGTGCCAGAATGAATTACAGCGAGGAGTTAATTTGTGCTTTACAGCAGGTTATCACCTTCAGTATTAGGAACAATTAGGTTCCCAGGAGGCAAGATCATCATCAACCAAGCAGCCATTCTTAAATTTTCAACAGTCAGTAGAACACAGAACAGTAGAATCACAGAATCATCACAAAAGGCTTTGGGTTGGAAGGGGCCTTAAAGATCATTTTGTTCCAACACCCCTGCCATGGGTAGGCACATATTCCACTAGACCAAGCTGCTCAAAGCCCCATCCAACCTGGTCTTAGAATATATGTTTGTGAAAGAGTCAATCTCACATAAAGTCAACTAATACCTTCAACTGCAACGTTTAATAGTGGCTTGGAAAACTCTATATGTTAACATTGGAAATTTTAGTTTTCCAGTAGACATTTGATATCAGCCTTCACAGATTTGACTACTTTACCATCCCTGAAGAATTAGAAGTCTAGCCATCCCTTGGCTTCCTCAGCCCAGCTCAGCTCTGTAGTCAAGCTGAAGGCACAGACAAATAAATAGAAGAGAAAAAAGCCAAACCAAAAGGTATAATATGGTAAAGCAAAGTTCTGAGTTTTCATCATATATTTGTAGTAGAAATTAGAGTTGCTTTCTGGAGGCCTGTTTTCTTTCCAAAGGTTAGGTCTCTATTAGAGCAACTACAGAGGGAATAGTTTTCATTTATAAGAAAAATAAGAGTAAAGACTCACTTAACTTCATGTTAACAGTACATATAAGAAGGTTTCCTTCTAATGAGCAAGGTAGGTCCCATAAAAACTTTAAGAAAGTTCATGCCTATACTTAGTTGCCTCCAGGACTAAAAGATGACAACTCATTTTATTACAAACCAGGTTTTGAGACTTGTATTGTGTGATGTGGGTAAGTTTGGGGGTGGCTGTGAGAAGGGAAAGTATTAGGTGCATTTGAATTATGTATTTCTGCCTTAGGCTCAATGACAGATTTGCAAATCAAAGCAAAAACTTCAGATGGGATAGAGCTGTGAGCACATGGTCGCACTTTCTCCACTAAAGTTCTGCTTTGGCTGCGGTTTGCACAAAGATTAATAAAAATGCATCTACTAAATGCATGACTACAGCACACAAACACTACATCGGTGATTCACTACAATATACTTAGCAGCTATTACTAATAAAACAAACACAGGCTAGTTTTGACTAGAAGAAAGTTAGCCTTTGTGGGTACCTTCAATGTTCTATTACTCATCCGTCTCAAGCTTACATTACTTGAAATCTTCCATTTGTAACATGAAAAGCATAAAAAGTAACACAAGTTCTTTATAAAAGGGAACTCTTGCCCGCAGATGTCCTGTAATAAAAGCACACTAGTGACTATGTAAGACAAGTGTTTTGCTAGCCACTATGCACTTCAGTTCATGCAAAGTTGAAGACACTGGCAGCTATAAAACAAAACATACTGCATCATGAAGAAGAATCCCCACAAAAGCACAGCATGAGCCATGTGTTTGACCATGGCACAGTGGCATTAACTTCTAGTTTGTTTTAGTGTCCAATTCCAAAACTCTTCTCCACTCAATCTCTTCTGTGGTTTTTGTTTATTGGGGTTTTTTGTGGGTGTTTTTCCCACTGCTTGCCCTTGTAGAACAGAAGATAGTTTGTGTGGTCATGTACAGTATTATTTCAGATCCTGAGTTGAGGTCTAAGAAGAAAAATATTATAGAAATTAATGTGTTCCTTAGAGACTCGCCCTCTTTCCCATTTCAATACAAGCTCCTTCTCCTCCTGCATTATAAACAGTCATATAGACCTGCATATTTGTGTTTATACTTGTATTTCAACAGTTTATATAAACATTTATTCAACTAAAACAAAGAAAGAACTGCATAATAAGGTGCTGATGTGCACAGGCCAAATGAGCAGTCAGTTCCCTAACTGAGGATGCTGTATGACAAAACCAATCAAGGAACCAATCTCTGTCAGCAATAATGGGACTCAGCAGAGATTCTGGAGAGCTCTCTTCCATGAGGAAGGGAATGAAGAAAGGGGTTTCTACAATTATTAGGATCCTTGCAAGACACAGAGAAATTTAGAGCCAAAAAGATCACAAAGTTAGAATATTGCTGCTACAGTCACAGTGCTTCTATTCTGTACAGCACGTGCTGCTCTCTGGGGAAGGAAAGTACATGGCAGAAAGAAGCAGAGAGCACTGAACATGTTGTTTCACACCTTAACATAGCAAAGGGAAGGGCACAAGTGGTTCACAAAAAGGGGTTCTCAATGTTTGTCCTTGACTAGCCCAGCTGATGTTGGGTCAGTGTGATGGGAATGGCACACAAGATGACTATTAGAATTTACATCTCCCTCCAATGACATTATGACATCACATTTTTGTAAAATCTGTCTTTGTATTTAAAGGTGACTAGCTTTAGACAGCCTTCTCCATGATAAACTGGCGAAGCAAAATTGGGCAAAAGTTTCCAAAGTCACCCAATATTTCTGTGAAGCTCCTTCCTGTGTGATCTGTTCTCCTAAATAGCGAGATGCATATAAAATGCAACATGAAGTACGTCCTGAAGGGAAGTAGAAATTAATTACTGTGCGACACATTTGAAACTAATAAAACAGAAGGTGCTTATTCTCTCCTCCAGTAATTTCAGAACCTTAGTATTTTCAGAGCTAGTAACAAACATAAATATTTTGGGTAAAATGAAAACTTCAACTAGTTGCTGGACTCATAACTGGGAGAAAAGCAAGCAACCCCCCCAAGCCAATAGAAAACAAACAAACAAACAAACAAACAAACAAACAAAAAACCAACACCGAACCCACTAGTTTAAAAGAAGGTAAAAAAAGTCACTGAATCTACTAACACATCATTTTCTTTCCTGTGTGTCATGTTTTAGGTCCTGTGGGTAGTAAAGATTCGTACACAACTATTTTTCCTGAAGAATATACACAGCTCAGAAAAGAGCACATTACACATCAGTATTTCCTTTCTGAGAATTCTGATTGCAGTTTGAGAAGTCAAGGACACACTAGTAATGGCTGATAAGGTGTCCAAATGGGTGAGTAAGCAACGACCCTGTTAGGAGCTCATTAACTTGACTGTCTTTCAGTTGTGCAAAACTTACAGTGTATATGCAAGGTCAACCAAAAAGTAATGTACCAATCACGGTTTCTGCCATATGCATACCTGCTATTACCTCCTTTAAAACACAGTAAATTGTTTTTATTCTGTGCCTTTCCAGACTTGACAATTGAAATCCACCTTATCTCCTCACTTAGAAATAAAAGCAAGTCACCGTGGCAACTAAGGAAAACACAGGAATAGTTTTTAACAGCAGCTTTCCACACTTTTGCCGTTCTTGCTGTTTGCTGATTTGATTTTCATTTTATCTGATAGGACTTCAGTAACAGAGCTTATGCTTAAAATCTGCTAGTGCTTACAGACTGTTTCGCAGCAGATCAAGAGAACATGTCAAGTTTTCTAGGGCTGACTGAGAAAAACCCTAAATGTCTGCTGCAGCTGGCTCTCAAAGTTGAAAGTTGCTATTATTTCAGATGTTTTAGATAAATTAAAGTCAGAGTGGAAGTGTCACTGACAGACTCCTCAAAACCTCTTTACAAAAAAAAAAAGCACTGAAAGATTAAGTATTTAACTTAGAAACAGTTTTATTATTTCATAAGTAATATTTAAGACTTTATGAATAATTAATATCAGAGCAAGCCGAGAAAGAAAAGAAACATAAATCGACTGTTTTTATTTGGACACTGCCTTGAATTAGACATATGAGCATAAGAGTCTGGATTCAAGGATTTAGAGTTATATTAGGCAGTCTGTTTAATAAGAGCTTTTCTTTCTCCAGCCAAGCTGGGTAGGAGTGTTGATCTGCTAGAGGGTTGGAAGGCTGTGCAGACGGATCTGGACAGTCTGGATCAATGGGCTGATGCCAACTGTATGAGGTTAAACAAGTCCAAGTGTCAGGTCCTGCACTTGGATCACAATGACCCCCTGCAGTGCTACAGGCTGGGGCAAGAGTGGCTGGTGGAAAAGCACCTGGGGGTGCTGGTTGACACGGGTTGAACATGAGTCAGCAGTGCGCCCAGGTGGCCGGGAAGGCCAATGGCATCCTGGCCTGTATCAGCAACAGGGTGGCCAGCAGGACCTGGGCACTGGTGAGGCCATATCTCGAATCTTGTGTTCAGTTTTGGGCCTCTTATTACTAGAAAGACATTGAGGAACTGGAGTGTATCCAGAGAAGGGCAACAGAGCTGGTGGAGGGTCTGGAGCACAAGTCCTGTGAGGAGTGACTGAGGAAGCTGAGGTTGTTTAGCCTGGAGAAAAGGAGGCTCAGGGGGCACCTTATCACTCCCTGCAACTGCCAGAAAGGAGGTTGAGGCCACGTGGGGTTCAGTTTCTTTTCCCAAGTAACAAGTGACAGGACAAAAGGAAATGGCTTCATGTTGTGCCAGGGAATGTTTAAACTGAAAATTAGAAAAACTTTTTCACCAAAGGAATTGTCAAGCATTGGAACAGGCTTCCCAGGGAAGTGGTGGAATCACCATTCTTGGAGGTAATTACAGGACATGTAGGTGTGGTACTCTGGGGACATAGTTTAATGGTAGTCTTGACAGTGCTGGGTTAATGGTTGGATTGAATCATCTTAAAAGTATTTTCCAACCTTGTGGGAGACTGAAATTCATCAATGGCTTAACACTGTTATAATCACTGAAAGACTTTTGTCAACTGTAGCAGACTGTGCAAAGAAACAACTGACCACCGAAATCCACCCCTCCCTGAATATGCCCAGTAATTTTGACTAGGAGGGGAACTTGAGATAAGATAAAGGTTCAGTTATTCCAGGAGAAGAATGTATTCATAAGTGTGAGAGACTGGAATGCTGATCACTCAGACAATCAAGATGCAAGCTGACAATGTGCAAAGTAATGGCCCAGGCACTGAAGGTGCACACCTGACATCTCAGGCTACAAACTGGGTGTTGAATAAGACAAAGAAAGAGGCAAATCCTGCAAGACAGGGTAGTGTTTCTTTGTCCTTACACAAATGTCTTAGCTATGATAACTCCTCTTCAGGGAGTTATCTGAAACAATTCACATGTAGCCTGAAGATTTTCATCTCTGCTGATGGGCCATAATGGGCCATAATGGACTCAACTGCACTGATGTAAGAGGGAGCTCTAACGTTTTAGAAGGTGTCAAAGACTAATGAAATGTCCGGAGATCCAGTATTATACCACCCAGTATAAAGCTCTCCACCCCAGTGGAGGTACCAGGGGCGTTTCTACCTAGTCTAAGCATAATAAATACATGGAACTTCCCTCAGCAGCACAGGCTTCTTCCCTATCCACACTTGGGTTTCTTCCCTCACCACATCAGGTTTCCCTTGACAGACCCAGACTGCAACCATCACTTTGACAAGACTGCGACTCGTACCACCGAGAGGACCACAAGAGGAGAATCAGTGGGACCCTGTTAGAATCCAGAATGGGGATATTTTTTCCTACTTAATCTGTCTCACCATCACTCTCCCCTGCCTCTCTCTTTTTCCTATTTCTTTCTACCTCTCTCTACCTCACATTTACTGTTAATTAAAATCCATACTATTGACTTTGGCATGTGGTCTCATTTGCACCTTAATTTGGGCAGAGACATTTCTAATATTTTTAAATAACCTTATCTTACCACATCTAAAGAATTCTATGATTCTAAACAAATGAAAGAGGCTGTTCAGAGAGCCTGCTGAATCTTCATCCTTGGAGATTCTCAAAATGTGACTGGATGCAGTCCTGAGCAATTTGCTATAGCTGACTCTGCTCTGAGCAATGGGATAGGACTTGATGATTTCCAGAGGTGTCTTTCACTAAACACAGAATGGTAGAAAACAAGGCTTTTAAAATGGAAAGGTCTGGGGAAAAAAACCCTAGTCAATTCACTAATATTAAACACAAAACAGACTATCAAAAGAGAGACAGGAGACAATAAGCTGAATATAAAAAGTCATGTCAAAGGTCCAACAGATGAGTAGTAGGCACAGTAAAAGCAGTGCACAAACCTAACTCAGAGCCAAGCATCAAGTCTGCATACAGGTGAGAGTCTTCTCTTACAACAAGCTGGGCCTGAAAACCACTGCTGAGGTTATCTTAACGTCACAGATGAAAGCCCTATTCCTCTCACTGTCTGTTTTATGGCATTTTCCATGCTGCAATCAACAAGATGACTAGCAGTTTGTGCAGACTTAAGTAATTGGTTTTAAGCACAGAGATTATGCCACTGGTATCAACTAGTCCAATGCCTACTCCATGTTGTGCAACAAGGAAAACATTGTGCCTCTGAGCGGTCCCTGCCATCAGCACACCACATTCAGCTCTGCATTTAATCCTCACAAACAGTTAAGGATGCTTTAAGATCTCAGGCAGCTGCTGTTAGTGGTAATGGACAAACATCAGGGGACACAATATATATTAACTTGTTTATTTTCCTGCTGATACCCAAGCTGGAAGGCTTAATATCCTTGCCTCACATATTTATATCCCTGCAGCTCCACCCTTCACTGCCTTATTCTTCATCACACAAATCTGCAACCACAGGCTGCAACACATGTAAACAGAACTCACTATTCCCAGTAAGTGCTTTCCTTGGAGGATGACCCCAGTTTACTCTTTAATCTCTCTTTTTCTTGTATATCGACATATCATGAGGAGGAGAGTACTCTTATCAGTTCAAGTCAAAGGATTAACATAAAATAAGAAAATCCAGATGCTTGAAAGTAAACAGAAATAGCTTTTCTATTTCAACAGTGTTTTCCTATTTTAAGTGTTCTGTATTGTCCCCTTCCCCGTTCCTTAACCCAACTTTCTGTCCAGCATTTGGAGTATTAGACCTTCCATAGCAAAGTCTTAGGCTGTGCTATTTTCATAAGCCATTGTTTTTCAGAAGATCTACTTTGACTAGTTCAGAGAATCTAACACCATCAAGACTTCTCTTGATCTTTTAGGATTCACTGACTTCAGAAATACCGTAAGAGAGAAGTAGGGGGTATTTTCTTCAGGATAACCTCCAGGACCCAAATATTCAAAACAGCACACTTGCTCCAACATGGAAAAATCACCAAGGGGCCAAGAAAAACAAAGGCAAGTAGAACAGGTAGTTTAACTGGAGACGATCTGGCAGCTTAGAAGTTGTCAACACCTCAGTGTCTCCATCAGAAGGGAGCAAAATTCCTTTATGCTCAGAAAATACCAGAACACTATGGGGGCAAACTGTAACATCCTCTGACAGAGGCTGCCACCTCACTCACAGTATGATAGAGTCCACTTTAGGCAGGTCTTATGACCCAAATCCCTTATGGCACCGACTTGTGACCTTGGGTCAGGCTGCTGAATAAGTCTGTACAGAGAACGAAAGGTAAAAATTATAGAGGCAGGACTGTTGAAATGGATATGATTAGCAGGATCCCAGAAGGAAGGCTCCAACATGAGATGATACAAAATTGGACCTAAGCCACAGAGCTGCAAGGGCTAATTCTTTCTCTCCTGTCTGGTGCCAGTCAGGGTGGTAAGCATACTAAGGTTTAGCTCATTCAATCTTAGTTGTCTTTTGTGAATGTTAGCAAACAAATATTTGCTTTATACTTTTGGCCTGCATGTGTCCTGCTTACAGAGTCTTTTTGCAGTTGACTCAATGTACCTGAGGAAGCTGACCCAAACACTCCACAGAAATGCTTAAACCAAGTCTGTCTTGGCAGCAGAATCATTACAGATGATCAGCCTAGAGGCAATGATGCTGATATTCATAGTGTATAAGATTCTTTGCTATAAACAGTCTAAAAAGGGAGAAAAATATAGTGACAGATGCTCTATACAGAAGCATATGTTTTAGCTCTCTTGAAAAGGTTTCTCTCATCCAAACAGAATATGATTTCTTTGGTTTATACACAAATTAAGCTCTTGATCTGTATTAATTTTGAGAAGTGCTCAACTCTCTCCATAGACTACAGAACAAAGACAACATGGGCTTTCCACACCTAGCGCTATTGTCTGTGAGTCCTCCATCCTACCCCTGGTTTATAGAGCAACAACTGCAAGTCACATGTAGGAGCGAATAATTGACATTTCTCCCCCAAACTGAGCATGATCAGCTTCAAAAACACTTGCACATCTTCACCAAGCATTTCCCCTTCTCTGCTTTCACAAATAACACTCCAAAAATCCAGAGAGCAGACAAGAGTAGGAAAGAAAAAACCCAATATTTTCCAAGCACTGTTCTACATTACTATTCTCCTATTTTCCCCTGACATATCAGACACTACTGATGTGATACATCACTGCTCCAATCCCACAAGACAGTTCACACATTCTTTTCCTCTACAAAGAACTAGAAAGGAAAATTAAATTAAAATAGCTTTTACACCTTCTGTAACACTTGTAACAGCAAAACCACAACTCACTGTAGCATAAAAGTAATCAGAATAATTTAACACTTTTGAAAAAATATAGAAGAATTACCTCAGGAAGTGTTTCATGGTGATGGTTTGGTTTGTGCTGCTAGAGCCGTAATCTGTTGATCACTGATGACCTCTTCTTCACAGGTGATATCAGTGCTGTATAAATAGAGTAGAGCCTTATTTAATAATAGAAAAAAAAATGAAGTGATGATTCAGATATCTAAATGGGTCTTGAAACAAACACCTATGGAAATACATGGGAAAGATATTAAATACCTCTCAAGTCAATAAAAACAAAATGAAAAATCGTAAATAGTTCACACTTCAGACTGAGAACATATTTTGACCAGATACCCATGTCTCCTTTCAGAGAAGTAAAAAAACTTGAATGAAAATACAGAAATAAGTGAGAAAACTTGAAGAAAGATCCAAACAATTTCAAACACTTCTTGCTTTCTTCAAATACCTGTCTGGTTCACAGCAGTTTCCAAGTGGCAGTTTCAAGAGGCACTTGGTTCACTCTGCTGTTGAAAGTCCTCTGTTTGCCAGAATTTCCAACAGTGCTTGGCGACCTTGGGTAAAAGAAGAATGTAAGCAAAGAGCTACTACTGGAGATCCTGATTTAATTCACTATAGGGGATACCAGGTCATCAGTTTTCCTGGTGACCAACTATATTAAATGATACACACAAGGTCTTAAACTAAACTTGACCAGGTTGCCCATTGGTTCTGAGATCTGGTGTCCTACAGTAATATTCACTTTTATTACCAGTTAGTGCCACTAGAGAAGAATGGGAAGAATTCATGAAGAAACATCATCAATATAACCCTGTAACCCTGCCTGTGCACTGCAGACTCTCCCCAGTCACCACGTCTTTACTTCATGCTTCTAAAATGAAGTATTCACACACAAGTGATATTTGACTAAAAGATGCAGACTTCTCAGATTACTGTGCTTCATATCCTGTAAAAGGATAATAAAACATTTTTACTCGCTGCATTTGCCAGAAAATGGGACACTGCTACATGTCTGCTATTGGGACAGCTTAATCCGAGACTTAAAGGTAACAAGACCATGCTTTCAAGATCTGTACTAGTACAAGGCCTGAACAAAAGCTGTGATGTTAAGAAATCATTTAAGAACCCATTTTCCATTACCACTGCATGCTGCATGCTGAAAAGTACTGAAGGCCTTAAGAAATTTGACCTCTTTTGCAATGAAGTTATAAATCTAGAGAACCTTAAACCTATCTGGTTCTGCAGAACCTATCAGCAGTGATGGGATAAAAATCTTCTTGCCCTACCTTGTTCTCATATTCTTTCCCCTTTGTAACTTGCAAATTTCACATTTTGGTATTGCTTGCTGACAGGAACAGAACAAGTACTTAAGTTCAGAAAAATGCAGCTATCTTGTTGGATTACATCACATACAGCTTGCTAAAAATACATAATCTCTGAGCTGTGAAAGGTTCATTCATTTATATTGTTTTTGACTGGCTGAATCATGTTGCTGTCCCCTGAATACAGCTGTAATTGGTGCTGGCTGCAGTGACACCTGCTTGCAAGGGCAGAGAGATGTTAACATCAAACTCTGGTTCATTAGTGAACACAGTAGGCAGGCTCCCAACACTTCCTGCTACAGCTTTTGATAGGTCTTCCATGGCAGCAAGCACAGGGAATACAGGAGATAGGCAAAAACTGTAGGGGATGTAACCTGCTCCCCTTCTCCAGTCTAATAAATTGCTGTTTAGAAGATACCGTTTGTGAAAGATTCTCACAGCTGAGTCTCAGCGTTTTAGCATCAACTTGAACAAAGAAACTCCAGCGCAAAATTTGACCCATAAGGGCATCAGTGTAAAGAACACGCCAGAAGTGCCAGGAGCTGTCAGACCAACCTCCTCTAAAAGAGTGTGCCGGCCTCAGCCTCTGAGGTCAGTTCCCTCTTGATTCTGATCAAGGTACTTGCTGAAAGTTATATCGCTTTACTACTGCTTTAAAGGGAAAAGAAGTTCGACTTGCTTGAACTCCAGAACTGGCTCATCCAAGTGTGGCATGGAGCTTCAAGATACTCTCCCATTAAGAACAGCTACCAGCTATAGCCAATTCTAAATTTTTTGGAATGTTCATTAAAAAGTAGACTGTTTTAAAAACTGTATTTTAAGTCAACGTAACTGTTCATACCCTCCTGTCTTCTTCCCAGGAAGTTAAACTCAAAGGAAGGTCATTGGTTGTAAAGAAAAAGCTACAAAAATGACAAAACAAGCATGACAAATGGTTAAAAGTGCCAATATTGGCCCTCTTTAAAAGCACAGCCTGGCAATTACATGAACAATTTTTCTTGCTCTCTCCCTTTTAATTAAAATGTGTATGGGGAAGTCATGTGAAAAAACTTTACAGCTGAAGTCCTGATGCCACAGCAATCCATACCAAAGCCTTTCAGCTTGGACAGGAACAGTTCACCCTGCATGTTCAACAGCCAGTTCCCTACAGTGATGGCCCAGCTAATAACCAAGTCCACAGGAAGGCCATGGCCTCAAAAGCAGTTTCCCCCACTGTGGCACAAAGCATTCAAATACGACCTGGCTCTGTTAACAAGAAGGCTGCACGACCTAGAGGCAAGACTTCCAGCTCAAACAGACATACAGACAATCTATGCTGCTGTCTTGGTTCATAAGGTAAAAGGTTTACTTTGTATGTGTGGCAGAGAGGGTTTTTAAATGCTGTCATCTGCTAAGTACGGAGATAGAAATCAGTGTCATGCTCTGTGATTCTTGCAACAATTCACTTTTGTGGACATGCATATACATATACATTAAGCTATTTACATCCAGGCTAGACTGAGAAGCCAATTCAGAAGGTGAGAATTTACAGTCATCTTCAAACAAGTAGGACTGAAGGGCAGAATTCCCTATTTCCATATATTTCCATAAGTGTTCCTCTAGGGGAGTTCTTTAAAGATTTTCTACAAAGAAAACAGTGTCTAAAGTCTAGAAAGATTGTTACCACAATTTACAGCTAAGTAAGTTTAATTATTCATAAACCTATAGAGCCACCAGACCTAATTTCTGCCAATCTCTTTATCTCACAATGTAATAGATTCCTTGTAAGCGAAATTTTACTTCCAGTAAAGTTGTTACAGCATCTCAGTGAACAGAAAGAGCGGCTATAGCTTAGGGTAACACATTCAATCAACACTTCAGAGTTTACCCAAAAAGTCAATTGTATTCGTCATGCTTAGAAAACAACCAACAAAACCAAACCAAACAAAAATAACACCACCACTACTCTACATTTTTGGTCAGGGAGAAGGACTTGACTTCAGCCTCCTGTTTTCTTTAGGAAAGAGCTTGCTCAGCAAGTTGCATGTCTGAAGATCAGGAAGGGTATCAAGGTCCACTTGTAGGAAAGGAAGACACATATGAGAAAATGAGTCCTACAAGTGACAGATAGTCTGGTTAATATTAATAAATGTTTTTGAGGTGTTGAAAAAAAGGACACAACAATTAAACACTTTAGTTGAGAATTTTACAGCAGTTATGGATTTGGGAAGACTGAAATACAAGTTTCTGAAAAGGCAACTTCATGCACTTCTGAAATAACACTTTTGTCAGAAAGTGCCAGACTCTCAGCAGGACACCCAGACCCAGCAGGTGCCCACCTGGGAGCAGCTGGTTGGCCACAGCATCCACCTGCCACTCAGACCAAGTCTGAACTTTTACATGGCTTTACTCACACAAACTTGTAGCTGTGGTCTTTTAAAGCTCAAGAAAATATTCCAGCTTCATGCTATATACACATTTTCTCACTGAGGAACCTGCAACATACTTCTTTTGTTGTCAGTTTTTCAGCCGTTTCTGATTTTAAGTAGTGCAGCTGAAGTAAGTCTAAAGACAAGTAGGTCTGACTATGTTAGCTATCTTCCATTAACTCTTTAGAAGTAGCTTGCACCAACAACACAGAACTACTGCAGAAAACCTCTTGACTCAATGTCTGAAGTTTGCTCTTAGGCATGAAGAGACTCCTCCATGTTGTAAGGCTCTAGATTGAGAATAACTGAGTGAGGACACAGTTTGGATCTCCCACACGTTCAAGTTCTCAGCTTGCAGGGTTTTATCCTGTAACACTCCACTTCAACAAAGCAGCTTCCTCCTCCCCTCCAACATCACACCCACATACCCATTCACTATCAATTGTTTTATCCAGTTTATTTTAAAACAGGCAGCAGTTTTCCATCCTAAAACTAACAGCTTTTTTTAGAAGAGAAGCAGTACTACTATAATCACATACAACAGCAAAACTATTGTAAGATCTGTCTCAAAATATAAGTGAAGCTCTCCTTAGATAAACACCAACTATTTGAATTTCTTGTGACTCTATGATGTTTTTAGTAGTGTAGCAAAACATTAAATCCATCTGAAAGGTTAACAGTTGCTGGAGGCTGAAAGAAATCAAGAGTAAGCCTTAAAAGTCACCTCTTTATCTGAAGTTCAGGGTTGGCTTTGTCTTCAAACAAGCTGCAGACACAGCTAAGGGGAAAAGTTTTATTATTTAATATAAATCACCTTATTTTCAGAGTGAAATATGACGCCAAGATAGTTTTCTTCACAATATTGGTTTTGCAAGCTAATGACTCACCTGGCATTTTGCAAACACTTTTAGAAAGGTTATATTCCAATTATAAAGAAGGGATGTCTATGCCGAAGAGAAAATTCACCAGAACCATTTATATGAGCAGGTTGAATATAGAACTTTGTTTATCTGGATCACTAGAGTATCAAAAAACCCCAAAGCCTGGTAATTTATTTTTAAGCTTAGTTGTTATGATTTCAAAGTACATTCTTCTGAATGCCACCATTGTGATGCTGATTTCAGGTTGCAGCCTTTCATCCAGTAGTGTCCTGAGTTGTCACCTCAAAAACTTGCATGTCTTTAACAACAGGCTTGAGCCTTATGTTACCAGAAGAGTTTTGCCTCTGTATATTCCTTTCTTTTTTTTGCTGAAGGAAATATTAGTGCTTCTGTATCTCATACACCAATCTGTGACAACCAGAATTAGCAAGGGGAAGAATAGCTGATACATGTTACAAAATGTCCCCTGAAGTCCTGGAGCAAGCTGGCAGCAAGCCAGCAATATGCAAAGACAGACAACAGCACACGGGGCTGCATGTACACAAGCAGAGCCGGTAAGTAGATTGAAGGAGGAGATTATCTTCCTCTACTCAGCACTCTGGGCCATTATTTAGACACTGTCTAGTTTGGGGGTCCAGCAATACATGAAAGACACAAAAAAACTGAAGAGAGTTAAGCAGAGGCCACTGAGATGATGGAAGAGAGGGTGGGGGAGACTGCCTTGTTCAGCCCCAGGCAGAGACAGCTTTGGAGGGATGTAACAGCACCTCCAGTGCCTACGGGGATATCATTGAGAAGTCTTAGATGGACTCTTCACAGCAGTGCAGGGCAGGAAGGTGAGAAACAACAGGCAGAAACTTAAACAGGAGAGGTTTAGCCAGGATACAAGGCAAAACATTCTCCTGAATAGGACAGTCAGACAGTGGCACAAGTTTCCCAGAAAGACTGTGCAGTCTCTATTCTTCGAGACTTCAAGTCCCAACTGAACAAAGCCCTGAGAAGCCTGACCTCAGAGCTGACCCTTCTGTGGACAGGAGATACTCCAAGGTCCCTTCCAGCCTTCAATACTCTGCCTTCCCTACAGTCACTCTTATGGGTGATGTCAGACAGTAAACTGAGTTATATCCAAGTACTCCCAGTACTATAGTGCTACAGAGATGCAATAGACATGGTGCCCACGTCCCTGCTCTTTTAGCAGTTTAAGACTTACCATCTTCTCACTGAATTCCTATATACTTTGCAGTGTTTCCCAAGAAACAAGCTTAGCTTTAGCATGGAACAAAATCATTCCCTCTATCTAACCTCTCTCCACCACTTCCACTCAAAAGCCCCCACAGTGCAATTTGACAATAAACAAATCATTCTAAGGGTTGTACAAGAGTCTACAAGAGTCCTGCCAGTATCAATGTAACATCCCCCCCCCTTCCTCCCAAATACAAATGAAACCCCAACAGCTCTTGGATTCCACTTTGGTAAGCCATTATAATTCTCAGCAAGTATTGTTTATCAGGCTTTCCATAGAATAGACACATACCTATTTTCATCTTCCAGCTTGCACTCATGCCCAAAGGTGGTGTAAAAGTCACTTCAAGCGTATTAAAAACCTAGTAAAAGCAGAGGAACTTTGACCATCTCAATTGCAGCAAAGTCATTTACAGGTCTTTGAATGTTACAGCAAGAACACTGCTCAGACTTCTCCAACTCAGAACGCATCCTGGGAAGTGGCTCTATTGCAGAAAAGGCTCTCAAGAATAGGCCATATCAGACTACAGTTCCATGGAGTCCAAAAGCACTTCGTGTTAACTCAGAAGTGTCTTTGCCTGACACCAGTGGATGCAGCCACTGGCAGGACTCACATCAAACATCAGCGGTGGATGCCTGTTTTGTGCGAGCTTAATCTCTCATCTCAATACAGAAAGGTGTTTTCATTTCCATGTGCCTAAGATGAGACTGTATTCAATGTCAAGCACCCTTCAGAGGAAAGTCTTGGAATAAAACATTACACTTGATTAATGATGTTAATAAGCAGGAATTGACTTCAGTCACACTGTCACAGGTAACAAATTTTTTCCCCTCCTAATATCCACCACAGGAGAGCAAGGAAAAGGCTAGATGTGAAGTAAAATTTAACTGAATTTTAGTCCTGTGAGCATGAGCACATATAACACACTTAAGCAATAAAAAGAGCCCTGAATAAAAGCGTAACAGCAGAGTTGGGAGGTGGGAGAGCACAAAACTCCCCCTTCTCTCAAGCTACAGAAAAGTACTTTCAAACTCTCTAATTTTGTAGTTCTAACTTAGCACTGCTACCGCCTCTTTAAAGTGGTAAATAGCATCACCTATATATGATGAGGAAGGATCAGGAAGCGCTTACAATACCTGTAAGAGAGAGTCACATAGGACTGTATTTGGGTTCAAGAAAAATAACTCACCAAGTCTCACATGGCAATTTACTCCTACCACCACCTAATTCAGCCTACATACTGCAATTCCTCCACAGATTTTTGCTCAGTGGTAACCTACAGTTTGATGAAGATAACATCAAACCAAAACTCAGCATTGTAGAAGCACCTCCACTTTGCATTGCTGATCTTTGCCCATTAAAAGAAAAAGCTATGACTCTCATCGGGACTGTTCAAAGCAAACAAAATCCCAGAAATTCAACAAAGGAGATGTTCATGTATACAGACAGACCGACTTTGCATGCAGAACTGTGGCAATACTTTTACTGGTTTCTATTAGCTCTGCTCTATTACAATGTTGAAAGATTTTGGGGGACAAAACTATATGAAGTCACTTCAGTTTACTGGTCAAATCTTCCCTGGGTACATTCTGTTTCTAATAATAAATAAGATGTTAAAAAACAGAGGAAGCTTTCCACACTCCAGAGTACTGTTAACTTCTAGAAATGTAATCAGATGTATAAATTCAACAGATTTAAAGTATCCAAGTGTTATATCTGTTTATAGTATTTCAATCCTTAAGAAGCTCACCATATATACTGAGGAAAGTGTATTTTATCCACAAGAGAATCGAGTAGATGACATATCAGCTAAAAATGAAGTGTCATGCTTGAAAACAGCCTCCAACCCACAGCAACTTCTTCCAGCCCCCCTCCTTCATACGTTATAAAAAGGCATAATTTTTAGCCACTTCTCATGAACTTTCATTTGACCACTGAATTCACCCAGGAGAACAGCAGCCTCATCTGGGTGGCTCATATGTGCCTACATCATTTGCTGTGCAATGTTTCTGACCCACTTGCTGTGTTTCCAGACACACTGTACAACAGCGTGAACTGCAAGGAAGTCTGCTCTAAATAAAACATCACACTTCATAGCAACATTCCTTCAAGTTTAGAATAAATCCTACAAGACCAGATGCATAAAATCCAAAGATGCTGTCTGGTTAGCTCCCAGACTAATTACTGCAGAAGCTTAATGGAAAAAACCCAAACCTATTATTTCCAACAGTGAATGACTGATACGCTTTTGCTGTCCCTTCTTGGTTTCCACCTCATTGCCTGGAGATGAGTGGACGGTACAAATTAAAAGGCAAAGAGGATGTATTCTCTTGCCACCAAAATTAACTGAAATCTAGATTTGCTTTAGACCCCCACCAATTCCAAACAAAAGTAGTTTGTGGGGAAGGAACACCATCCTATCAATGAGTCACATACAGATCTGCAATGTCAATAGAACTACATCAGAGGTGCCAGGTCTATCCTTTCCCCTACCTTTACAGCTACTATTATATTTGCCTGAACCAAGCAGAGTGAACTTAGCCATCAGAATAATACAACCTCACACCAAGCATCCACCTGAAAGCATGTAAAACTAAGGACTTTGAAATTTAGTTTGTCAACTGTCATCCCACCTCTCCCCTCAAAAAGAAGCTAAGACAAGGACACTAGAGGTTCAAGACAAAGGCCAAACTCAGCTTTCAAGCTAAAGGAGCATAAAACAATGTATTTACCCAGGACCCTCATGAAGATCAGACACAATTCTACCGATCCAACAGAAAATTGCTCCATGAGGTGCCATTTTCTCAACATTGCACCAAATTACTTTGGCATGGGAGTGACAACTTTTCCACAGAGCTCTGAGAGACAGACATGCAAGAGTTGGACAAGTAGGGTATATGAGAGTTTCTGCATTTCCTTCTGTGTTTTTACAGACACACTGCTCCCTAAGACAGGATTCAAGAATGATGATCTCCCATGCAGTAAGCCAATTACATGATGTCATGAAGCAGCACATTTGTGAAACTGCAAGCATCCTATAGCAAGTGTTATGCATCAGCTGTTAGCTGCCTGGAGTCCTGCAGTCTGCAGAGGGACCACAATAAACGGGCAACATACTTAAGCAGCGGACAAGGGGACCTAAAATCCCAGTGCAGTTTTTCTGCAAACTTCATGGCCTATTATTTCATCTCCCGTTTGCCGCTCAGTGAAATGTTCTGCATCCCAGGAGGCAAGAAATCAGGACAACTCCAAGTACATGACCTTGTTGGAAGCTCTGGTTATGCATTTGCTGTCCAGAAGGACACGTGCAGGGTAGGTTGCTCTGATTTTACCAATGTATGGAGTGAGAAGAAGGGGGAGAAATAATCTATTTTATCAGAGAAAACAGAAAATTTTCCTTTCTCCAGTATATATTCCAAACTCCATGTTTTGCTTGAAAGAGTCTAAGCCCTTCTTTAAATTAAAGGTTTGAATGGCAATATGCTAAAAAAAAATCCCACATCACTTTAGGGCATCTTCTCAATTCTGTTGCCCAGACAGACCTATGTACCAGCTGACTCTTCAACTTGGAAGACTCACAAGTATCTTGCCGAAATTTAGTTTCTATTAACAAGGGTTGTGAACAACTGTAAAAATGACTGCATTAAGACTCCCTTCCCCCTTCTGTAGCTTAAGATAACTCCAAGTAGCATCAAAATCAAGCTCTGCTTCTATAAGCAGTGGAGAAAGAAACCTATGATAGAGTTTGGTGACAGGGACATTCATAGAAAGGAGGGATACAGCAACACAACCACCACTCTAACATGACAGAGTAAGAGAAAAGGTGACAAAGGTCTGGAAAAGGTAAAGGGGGAAAGAACGGTCTGAAGAGCAAGGAAATTATACCAGCTGGTGAGCAAGACCTAGGAAGTACACTTTGAAGCATGGCACAGGAATCATTCTTATGTGGTAATTGCACAAAGTGTACTTTCTCAACCAAGTAGGAAAAAAATGAGTGACATAGGAAGTGCAAGGTGCTGTCGTCCTCTCCTTCCCTCTGCCACTCCCTGCAAGACATTTATTTTCTTTTAGGCACCCAGTCCCAACCAGAAAAGGATGTTAGCAAAGATCCGGTAGCAGAAAACTGGAAAGACAGGAGAAAACAACATGGGAAGAAAAAAGAAAGAGGAGACATGAAGACCATTAGAAACTCTTCCTGTAACAACAGTACCAAGGGTGAAGAACAACAAAGTGAAAACAGGAGAAATACAAACTAGGACCGGATGATTGACAGGATTGCCATAGCATGCTCATTCTTAACATAATGCAACAAAAAGTCTTCTTTCAGTGCCTCTACTTAGAAAAGTGGGCTTTTTTTTTTTTAAAGTCCTACCTTTTACCTCATAAGTGCAAACTAATAGAGAAATTTCTAAAAGAAAATAAATAAGTTTCCAGAACACTTACAGCAGACACACTTGTAATAGTTCATTAATGTGAACTGATCTCATCCTTGAGATAGTGACCTGTACAATATTACACATGTTGGTCAGGACAAATGAGGTACAAAGAAGAAACATGACTGTCTCAGATCCTTGCAGATATTGTTGTAGTCCTGCGTGAAAGAGTTGGGAGCAAATTGCATGGCCTTTTCTTAATTTGTGCTCCTGGTATGTCCTGTTTTCCATATAGTGTTCTGGGAGCAATACCATTCCTTTCCTTTACCCGCTCCTCTCCTTTCTTCACATGGTTCAGCAAGAACTCCTCTTTTCCTCCTTCAGCCCATCTGTTCTCCTCAGGCTGCTTTAACACTGACAGCATGAAGGCCTAGCAAGCCCAGAATTAACAAACCCCACATTGATCTGAATGTTTCAGAGGCACAACCTGTTTGATGGCACACATCCAAGTCAATGTTGATATGGATATGGCTTTGTGAAAGTAGAGTGGGAGAGGGAATAAGAGACTTGCTCTTATAACTGCCTACCAGAGCTATGGAGGAGGACTACAGTTTCCATGACCACAGGAGAGATTTGTACTAAGGAGTCCAATTCATATCACCATCACACCCACATGATTGTGGAAGTATTATCAGTGTAGTAACAAATCGTTGTTACACCATGGACAAATCTCAATACCAAAGTCATCCTCGAAGGCAATAAAAGGTAGGGATTTATTTTTATTTTTCAAATATATAAATAAGACTACTAGAAACAGAAAGAAGGAAAAAAAATCAGTGGAAAACTACTGTTCATTGTCAGTGCAATCCGTAACTAGCCACAGAAGCACTTGTTCAATATTCTGATCCCAACAGTATCACAATTTTGGGGTCCTAGGAAACATATTCGTTCGCTTGTGACAGACACAGATGTACAATATGGGCACACATGGTGTATATGCACTAAGGAATAACTCCTATGTTTATGAAACTGAGAGCCAATTGCACACAGTCTTAAACAAGCCTTCTTTACAGAAGCTGCTTTTCCTTCTTATGTACCATCAGAAGACATCAGTTAACTGTGACTGAGTGAGCAGGATGATACAGTGTTGTGGAGATGGGACTTTGTGTAACTAATATTTTGGGGTTTGGTCCCATCCCTTAGTCTCTCTGCCTGAGTATCCTTTCCTGGAAAAGCCAAAATACATAGCTACTACAGAAGGTACAGCTACATCAGTGCAGAATGCAGACTAACAGAAGTGCCTCTGCCAAGGAAAAAAGTGCTGCCAAGCACTTGAAATTGAAACTATATAGGTTGGGAAAAGGATGTTTGTTTTTAAACAAAACATCCTATACAGATGCTGGAGTAGCTCCCATCTGGCCCCTGGGACTAAATGCTGGATTGCAGTTGATGTGCTCCCGAAACAGTTCCTCCTAAATTCTTCTAAGGTTCTCCAAGACTAGCCAACAAAGTGAGGTGAAGAACAAAAAGGCAGGGACAGCTGGATTAAAAATGGCTGTGAAGTAATTCTAGGTACAATATCAAAGGGCAGAGCTCACAGTTACGCATGCTTTCCTACAGACACAGACATGAGGACCACAGTATATTGCACCTCCTAAACCTGCTCTAACAGGTTGCAAATTCACCTGCTTATATTGTCAATTGTTTTCAATTCCAGTCTTTGCACCTTCTGTATTTCTCCTATTCCCCGGGCTTCTTTTTTTGCCTGTCACTGTATCTGTCTGAGCCAGGATGGAGTGCTCAGCCTGAGGATCTGAAGACAGATTAGGGCATGTTGAAAACACCATACCAAATTGCTTAGTTTCACTCATACCTATTCACTCATCATCAGTAGGTACTCTACCTACTGTAAGTGCTAGAAACTATCTTTCTGACGAGCCTCTCAGCTGTAACAAAGCTGAGAATTGTTCGCATACATTTTTCAGGGAAGTAGGACACAGCAGCCCAGAAAAAACTGTTTGAAGTTAACAAAGCTGTGTGGGGCTCTTCATGGGTTTTATGCTGAAGTGGATGAGAACTGCTCACTCAATTACAGCTGAGAGGTACTTTAAAGAAACCAATGTCTTTCACACAAGGCTCAATAATTGAATGGGAACGCTCCCAAAGTGGTAGTCCTGGTTTAGTTTCAGCGGGAGAGTTCAGGTCACTTGTAGCGAGACTGCCCTGAGACCTGAACCACCACAAGGCAACCGGAGAAGGTCTTCAGGGAATGTGTCACATACTCGAGCTGGATGCAAGCCAAATCGCTAGTATAAACAGATCCATAGTTTGTCTCAAGGCAAAGTCAAACAGGTCAGTTTGCCACCAAAATGCTTGCTTTGCCTTAAAAAGGGGTACTGATGCAGTCCCACGTACCCTGGGAAGTGACTCGGGAAGCTGCTCCTGCAGCCTCTGATATCAGACTTCTCTTTCCACTGCCTGGCAGGAACAAGCAGCATTTCCACCTCCAGCTCAGGCTTGGCAAATCCTGCATTACAGCACTACTCAGCACTTGAGCACAGTTATGTGGCTGAGCTCATATCATGTTAGATGGATGCTGAGGATGTTAAGCCTGAACCATAGCTACAGTCCTGCACTACCATAAACATTCTCCACATCTCTTTACATCAGGCCCATTTTTCATTTTCTTTTTCTCTACTCTATCTTTCTTTCCTGACTGGAATCTCACCACCTGGCTTCCTTCTCAGTATTCCAGTAAACCCTACTCTGGAGTTTACTCTTCACGCCTCCTTCCCAAAGCTTGCATTCAAAGAGGGTAACATATTTCATGCAGTGCTTTGCCTTGCATTATCAAGTAAAAGGATTTCAAAGGAATGTCAAATAAAAGTTTTTTAATCAAGAGGGCTGAGCAGATGCTCATTTAAAAAAAAAAAAAAGTAGTCTCATGAGCCAAAGGGCATTAAATCCAACAAGATTTGATCTCCAGGCAATCTTGTTCTTCTTGCAATTTTCTATTAACACTTCAAATGACCCCTTGGGAAAAATAAAGCTTGCTTGGTTCTGTTCTTATGACCTGACTGTACAACTGAACAGAATTTTTGTTTAAATTGGTTTACAATTGATCACAGCTTAACTGCAACTACAATTTCTCTGCACAGCTTTAAAATATAAGATTATTTAAATACTAGCAGCAGTCTGGAGCCTTACATACACTAGCACTTTTGCAACAGCATTTTCACTGTTACCCTCACTGCAGGCAGCAGTAAGTCTGTGCAGGGGAGATGACAGATAACAAAATAGCCACTTAACACAACATAGCCCTGAAGTTTCCCTGCTTAGGTACAGGTTAGCTCAAGGGGCTGTAATTCCCCATCGAGAGTGACAGAAAGATGTGTGATCACAAGAAGTTCTTGGGTTCGCACGTGTCAGTGCAGTGAATATGATGTTGTCCCATGGTTAATAAAGCCCTGTCTATATATAAGTGAACCATCAGGGAACTTAACAAATGCATTCCGTTACACATTTTTTCCATTGTTTGGTGTTTTCCTGGAATTATTTTCTCTGCGTTTTCTGTTTAGAGTGATGCATACAACATCTGATGCTGTCACATGATTTCAGTGCTGAAAATCATAGGCTTCCTGCCTCTGAGCTTCTATTAGCCTTGTTGATAAGTCAATTGTTACAGCAATGTAGTTTTGCATTAGTTTTAGTTGAAATATCACTTAAAATTATATGCAAATTATGAAAATGAACAAGTCAAAAGATATTTCTAGACTCCACCAGTTCGGTTTGGCAGCGCAGTGGCCCACATTTTTTAAGGCAGTCAGAGAAAAGCAGGCTCTCCTAAGAATCAGTCTCATCTGAACTTGCACTTTGCTAAACAGACATAAGTATGCAACACCTACGAAATTATTACACTTCTGTTATTCTGTTCTTGGGGAGACAGATGTTCTTAACACAAGAACATTCAACTGATTCAACTATTCATCGATCTCCCAGTACAAAATAACATTCTTCAAAAATGCACAACAAAATGTTTGAAACAGAAGGCAATCAGTAAGCTTGCTGTAATGGATAGGGATGATGCAGGATTTTGGAGATGCTATTTCTTCTATTTCATTTCAGGATAAATTAGAATAATGGGGGATGGGGGGGGATAGGGGGAAGCAGAGGAGAAAAGAACAAAAACCTGGATTTACTAAAGCATGTAAGCCACAAAATAAATTTCTTCGTTTCTAAAATGGCTCCTTTGTTTCAAACGCCTTTTTCACAAAAAAACCCAAAACCGAACAACAACAACAACAACAACAAAACACCAAAAAACCCCAGCTTGTTGTGATCTGACTGCTGAGTTGACTGAATTGGGACAAAGGTGTTGTTCTTTCCTCTCCTGCGTCTCCCCTCGTCCCCTGCCGCCGCCGCCCCCATTCTGACATACACTTTCGCTACTCTCTTTTTTAAAGGAAATTTTAAGAAAAGCAGAAACGGTAGGACAAAAGGAAACATCAAAGTCTACCGACATCAATCCTGGAGTAAACTCGGGAGCAAGCGTAACTTCAATACACAATGACCATGCGGGGGGATGAATGGGAGGCAGGGAAGAAGAGAGTGCCATGAGAAAAGGAAAAAAAAAAGGTCATCATTATGATGTGCACACGTTGGCATGACCGAGGCGCACAGACCGCAGGGCAGGTGCGGCGGGGCAAGCCAGGCCGGCGGGGCCGCGCAGGGCGGGCTGCGGGGCAGGGCAGGGCAGGGCAGGGCAGGGCAGGGCAGGGCAAGGCAGGGCAAGGCAGGGCGCGGAGCCCACTGCGGAGCCGCAGAGCCGTGCGCCTGGCGGCCGCCCCAGCACCACCCTCAGCCTGCCCAATTACAAAGGATGGGGCCGTTAAAAAAAAAAAATAAACCGAATTTTTTTTTCAGATCATCTAAAAAACCCTCAAACGCGCAAACCACCCAGCGTCTCCAAATTTCCTCACGCCGCAAGGTCTTCCCACGAAGCGTCCCGTATTCAAAGGAGCAAAACTTCGCTCCCACCGCCGGGCGGGGAAGCGGGGTTGGGTGGGGG
>VWZG01005731.1:143121-197667 GCA_013396735.1 Grallaria varia | reverse complement strand
CAGGAGCCTGCGATGCGATGCGATGCGATGTGATCCCCGGAGCCGTCTCCCGTCGCTAAGCGACCCGCGGGGCCGCCGGCGGGGCCCGCCGCCGCCGCTCACTCACCGCTCCGCGCCGCGCCGCTACATCCCCGCGGCGCCGCGCAGCGCAGCCGCCGGCCCCAGCCGTCCTTCCCAGCCGGGAGGGACACGGAGCTGCCGCCGCCGCGGCGATCTGGGTCACCCGGCGCGGCGCCCGGCGAAGGTGAGGAGGAGGAGGAGGCGGAGGAAGGCGGGTGGCGGTGCCGCCTACCGGCGAGCGCGGGGGGAGGCTGCGGCGGGGCCTGAGCCCGCCCCGCGGGGAGGGGAAGGGGCCGCGGACCGGTGGCAGGCGGTGCATGGGGAGCACCCGCGGGCGCTTCGGCTCCCTGCGCGCCTCCTGCCATCGGTACCTGGCCCCCGGCGCAGGAGGCACCTCTCATCCCTGCACTTGGAGACCTTCCCCCC
This sequence comes from Grallaria varia, assembly GCA_013396735.1. Lineage (NCBI taxonomy): Eukaryota > Metazoa > Chordata > Aves > Passeriformes > Formicariidae > Grallaria > Grallaria varia. The sequence goes on along the minus strand of VWZG01005731.1, from coordinate 197,181 downwards.
TCGTTATCCCCATGCTTGCCGAGGAAAGGCGATACCTGGCTGCGCTTCAGGGGATTCCAGTCACAGTAGTACAGTCAAGGTCCTATAAGAAAGCGTAGAACATCTAGGTGTTAAGGTCCCGGCTAGCTAGGGTAGTATCCAGCGAGTCAGCATCCTGCCTCCATATGCCATCTCACCGACTTGTCAAGGAGATCGGCGTCTTTTCTTACCCAGCGGTATATCCTGAAGGCTTTTGATCTTCAAAGTTTAAAGTCTGCTAACGAGGGTACCAGGCATGTCAGTCTATTTATGTCTCCCTCTCCAAGAGAATAATGACTGTTGTCTGATGCTTCCACAGTATCATTTAAAGTTGTCCAGTGCTGTTAACTACTGCCAGTAGGCAAGTAGTCTGTGTTTTGTACAGCCTTACTGCTGCATGCGTCTGTCCAGATGTTCCTTTGAAGGTGTAAGCAGGCTGTCAGGCCACACTGACAGCCTGACATTGTCCAATAGTCTTGGGTTTTCAGAAGACCTTTGAATATGCTAATTAACCTACTTTTCAAAGTGTTTTCTACTATTAACTTGAAAATAGCTTTTTGCACGCCTATTACAGGGACATGGTTTAATTTCTTCTGAATCTCCGTTTTCAGTCATTTTGATGCCATAATCTACTGTCACATTCAAGAAGTATGATGAAAACACTAGGGTCATTGAGTTAAACATTTAATGACTAGGAAACGCTGTTCATGTCTTAGGGCAAAGCAGACTGGTAGTTAATTCTCCTCCTAGCTAGAGCTATGTAGTCCTTCTTCCACTTGTCACTGGCATGCCTGATGCACCTGCTGACAGATGCTGTGATCTGCAGAGCTGATCGGATGGCAGGGACTGAGGAGGTCCCAGCAGCCTCCACTACAGCCATATGGTCATGAGCAAACAAGGTCTGATGCCCAAAGGAATGAGTAAACGATCAGTATGAGACTGCAGCTTCACTGCCTCAGCTCCTATTTGCATCATGTTTTGCACATTGAACTAATCTTTCATGCTTAATTCCATGCATCAACGCAACTTGAAGAGTAGTTTTTTTCTCCTGTCTCTTGCATTACAGCAGTGTTTTTAATCACAGTTTCACAATGGTTTGTATCCCCAACACATTCTTGCTCTCAGGTCCTGTGCCTGTCAGAAACTTCTCTAGCACTGGGCCAGGAGCCACTGCAGGTCCCTAGACCTCTGAATAGAGCAAATCCAGTGTTGGGGAACTTTTCAGGGGCTTGAGGAATAGAATTCAGTTACACTTTCCAAAATAAATTTAGGAACAGAGATTTGAAAGACCATTTATAATTACGCAAGAAGAATCATGAGTATGAAAAGCCAGTTCCTTATTACAGAAGTAGCCTTACCTTCCCAGATGACATGCTCTTGTTCACAAATATTGAGGAATTCAAAATGTAAGCTGGAAAGGCTCATTGACTTATTCCCTTACTGTTATGGCAAATTGAGGGGATCAGACTATCAGGTTTGCAGTTCCCAGATGGCTTTCTGCCCAGTCTCTGGAATCACATAGTGGTACATAACTGTATTGTAGTCATGCAGCGCCATTTCAGACTTGACTGGATTTTTTTGAGATCCTTGTTACCAAATTTCAATTTGATGTAACCATTCAGTATCTTGGGATGGAAACCACCCAGGTTACTATCACTCCTACTCTCATGGAAAGGTGAGGCAAACCAGCATTTTATAAAAAGTCCCCATCTCTTTGGATTATAAGCAGTTACAAAACATTTTACTATGCTGTACTTTCCTTCCAACAACATAATTAATTTTAATTTATGGCAAATGAGAGAAACTGTGCATGACAGCAGAAATATAGCTTGTACTTAGAAGTGGCAGTAAAAACCATATTAGAAAAAATAGATGTAGGACTCCACTAGTTGAACAATGTCACACTTTCCCAGCAATAGCTCATACAGCCTGCTGTGCTTAATAAAACCCAGCAAGGTCAGCTGCATGATTAATTTAGCATTAGAAGGAAGGTGACAGAAGCAGCAAAAAAAAAACCAAAACCAGATCACAACATACCTTGCTCAGATATTGGTGAAAAATCAAAAGCTTAAGTCCCTCATTATTTTGGATAGAAGCTCTTGCTGTTACACAATTTACTGATAAAAACAAAATTGATAACAAGGACATGTGCTATGTCCTTGCGAAGAACCTACAGTATTTTGACACTACCCAGCGCTTTTCTCATATAAGGACAGTCTGGGAGAGTTGGGGTTATTTAGCTTAAAGAAGAGAAGGCTCTGGGGAGACCTAAGAGCAGCCTCCCAGTACTTAAAAGGGGTCTACAGGAAAGATGGGGAGGACCTCTTTATCAGGGACTGTAGTGATAGCATGAGGGGTAACGGTATTAAACTGAAAGAGGGTAGGTTTAGATCGGATAGTAAGAAGAAACCCTTTACTGTGAGGGTGACGAGATAGTGGAACAGGTTTTCCAGAGAAATTGTGGTTGTCCCATCCCTGGAAGCGCTCAAGGCCTGGTTGAATGGGGCTCTGAGCAGCCTGGCCTAGTGGAAGGTGTTCCTGCCCATAGCAGTAGGGTTGGAACCAAATGATCTTTGGAGGTCCCTTCTAATTGAAAGCATTCCGTGATTCTACGGAATTTGAGGTGTAAGTTACTCGCTAAAAAAAAAGAGAAAATAAGAAAACTTCAGTAAGACTCACTGCAGAGGATGAATCTTGGAGGCTGCCAGTGGGAGCAGAAATCATGTGAGAGATATACTAAATATTGCAAGCTCTGTAGTGAAAAGTGTCCTTAGTAAATCGAACTCCATCAGCTGGCCTGTACTACTTATGCAGCCGGACAGGTGCTCCCAATAGAGTTCTTACTTCTGCACCATCATAGCCAAGAACTTTTCCATATCTACATGGAATTTCATAAATAAAAACATAAAGCATTTGGAAGCAGGCTATTTTGGGGATCCATGAGAATCTAGAAAGAGAGTACTAAACATCTGTATATTTTCTTATAGGTAAGAATTATTGCTCTTTTGAAGCCTTTCATCTGAGGATACTCATGTGTTAGTATGAGTTAGCACCTCTGTTTTATATTTGATAGTGCACAACATATATAGGAGCCATTTGGTTTTATTCTGTATTATCATTTATATCTGCACTGGGATTTACTGGGTGGGATCTGAGGTTTGTAGTTAATTCTTCCCCATTCCAAGCCGTGCTCAGGTAGTGGGCACGATGATAAATTACATGATTCAGTAATAGATTCCTCTCTTCGGTCTCTCTGCACATTCAAGTAGGTGGTGACTCCATTACTAGGAGAGTGTGCTGTGTAATTGGCAGATGTATGGGGACTTCCCTGCAGATATCCTTATCCCCAAAATGCATTCCTACACCCGAGCTGCAGAACACTATGAAAGTGTTGTAAAGAACCCTTCTGCTGCAGTGAAGAGAAGGTTGAGGTGACAAAATTTATTTCCAATCTATATCTTCTATAATTCTGTTGCTTAAGAAATCTAGTTCCCCATATTAAAAACTATTCTATTGCTATGTCTGAGCATCTATTTCAAATCTAGATTCTACTTTGAAATACCGAACAGCTGGTAGTTCTTTGTGCCCTAGATTAGGACAAGCATCAAATACAGATCGTCCTGCGATGGTGAATTATATGGCTCTCATATTATAGCAACCAGAGCAGTGTGTACACAAGCTTCATGATCATTTTTTAAACCAATCTCCTAGTTATTTTGTTCATTTACAGTCCCACACTTTGCCTCGCTTGTATTCCTTTGACTGAAGATGCCATAAAGTTTAACACGGGAGGCACTAACAGAAGCAAGTAGCTGATGAAAACATGAGAGATGAAGTGTGTCAGGCTTACTCATAGAGCCTTTAGAGAGATGACAGCTAAGTGAAGCAGCCAGTATGCTCATTTAGTTTACCCGTCTCTTGAAGCAATGATTTTTGCCAGAAAAGACTTTGTCTGCATATGAGTTAAGTGCATTTAATGTTATAATATTTTAATTTAAATTGTTCTGATTGATATTTGTATACAGGAAGAGTCAAATACTATATGCTAGCAATGCCAGCTTTTTTATCTTAATAAAAGTGAACAAACTCAAATATGCTATAACTGTGTCCTAATCTTCACCAAGATATGTACCGACCGTATTATGTCTGTGTGAAAAAGAAAGATTTGCATTTGTAAGAGAGAAATTTTTGAACAAGTAAAAACAAAAGAGGTGATGTGATAATTTTTTCATGTATTCTTTTCACTTATCCTCTGCCATTAATCAGATCCATACTCTCAATTCATGTGCTACATTTCATTCAAGGATTACAAAGTGTTTCACAAACAATGATTCATGAATGTTCACAACCTTGGGGAGTTGGGTAAATATTTTTGTAAATGTCATAGAGATTGCCAAATTGAATCACAGAGAAGTGGTGTTTGTAAAAAAATTTACTAAGTTTGGATGCATCTTCTTTTTTTGTGCCTATTCAGTTGAAAAACTTACAATTTCTGTTTTTCACATATGTCAAGTGTGAATATAGATCCAGAGAAGTAAATGAAAACTAGTTTACAAGAGCAGCAAGTGGGGTGACCCAAGTATCCGATGATGGTTTTGTGTAGAAAATTTTAACTAATGGTTGCATGGCTACTCTTCTAACACAGAAGGTAAACCTATTGTGTGAGCAACAGCTAACAAGACCTCCTGAGATGATGCCTGAAAGGAACTGAAAGTAAGGGGTTCCAGTTTAAGGAACACACTATTCTCTCCAGTCTCACTGGAAGCACCAAGGATCTGACTCACAACAGAAAGGTAGTATTTAATTCTCTGTATGTAAACAATACTATGTCTTTAAAAATTAACTTCACAGGTTGTGTCCAGACTGCAAGCACTGCATCCTTAAAAATGATTGATGAATTAGACAGAATCAGTGCCCAATATTCCATTGTTGTCCTCATGGTACATTTGTGCCCTGAAGTTATAACTGTGAGAAACTATGGTCTCTAAGGATGTGCAGGAAAGCAGACTGCCTGGCTAGTGTAGATATCAGGGAGGACCCCTGTGTAAGGTCGCATTGCTTCCTGAATGTCTACCAAATCCTAACTGCTTGCAGCAGAACTGAATTTGGCCAGGTTACTGTAAGATTTTGACTGTAGGGCCAGAAAAGCCTAACAGATTTCAAATAGTAAAAAAAAATAATTATATGTCCTATTTCTTTATGTAAGACAGGCATAAAGAGCAATAAGAGAATGTAAAGTACATTCAGACTTTGAAGAAGAGATGATAATTTCAGTCAGACAAAACAGAAATATTTTGTTTGAATCTTTCTAACAACATTGCTTTCAATGCGAAACTAAACCATGTGTTCAGTGTTTTGGAGTGTTTCTTTCAGTACTTCATATTACTTTTCTGACACAAGACTGGCTACAAGACTTTCTCTAGACTTTGCCTGAACTGCAAAGAAAGAGTCATAAGGACAGTGAAAGCAACAGTTCCTATTCAGCAGAGAATAGTCATCTGTTCTTCAAGAAAGGAAAGATTTAAAACCCCAAGTCTTTAAGACTGTTTATACTCAGAGAAAAATCAGAAAATTAAAACTGAGGACAAAACAATTTCCTGCAATATATAGTTTGCTTAATATTGGTGGATGTGGGACTTTGAAGGCTGAAGCCCATTCTCTGAGAGGCTTTATTTGTGCAGAAAAAGCTGGCAGGAGCTTCACTGGGAACTTTTATCTGAACTTCATGGATATTAGGATTTCCAGCAGTTGTGCCTAAGGATTTTACATCTCTTAAATTCCTCCCTCATCAAATTAAGAAATTATCTGGTTTTTGACATCTATGTCCACGTGTTGCAGGAACCTCACAAGAGCTGATGCTTTGCACTGGTAGTACTTATAATGAAATATCTTCAGACTTGCAGCATGGGCATCATAATTACAGTAGTTTCTGTCTTATGAAAGTTCACAAGAATTTTCTAAGGAATCACCAGAAAAGAATCAAAGATTTTCTGTTTATTGAAGCCTACAGATTATAGTCCTGGATCTAGTGCAATGTTAATGATCACCCAGCAATATAGGCACACCTTTGCAGCATGTCTGACAACAGAAGTTAAAGCTGCCTCTGATAGACAAACTTGCATTTCATTAATGCAATCACAAGGCACAGCAGAAGTGCTCAATTTAGCTAACCTCTGTCCAGTCCTAAACATTCACTGACTGCTTGGGTTCTCTAGATGACAAAATCTGTAGCTGCCCCAGTATAGAACTGGGATCTCTGTACCCAGAAAAAGTTGTGTCGTCACGCTAAAGAAACTTGTTCTACCAGAAGATCATACCTTCTAATGGTGACAGCGAATCTGCCAATAATCATGTGTTTGTGCCACAAATGCAGTGTTGTCAAATCTTACAATTTGATAATGAGACTTATGCTATTTAATGTATTTCTTAAAATTCCAGTATGCTGAGTCTTGAGATTTCAGTTGAACATTTTATTACAGGAAAGGGGAAAAAAAGTACTCCAAAGTGTTATGTTTGTGGAAGAAAGCTTGGAGGTATGAACAGATTGTAGCCTAAAGCTAAGAAATCAGAAAGCACATGGATATTACTTGACATATTAAATCTCCTGAGAATACTAGACTTTTGTTCACTACTATAAGAAAATCCAACTGATTTTACCAGGACATAGATTTCTCATGTCTCTTTTCAGTCTTATCCAGTTGCTAGAAAATTTCTGAAAGTTGTTTTTTTGGCTGTTTTTCCCTTTTAGAAAAAAAAAAAAAGAAGTATTAAATCTAGCATTGAACAGCACAAATACAGAATCAAAATTACATTCAGCAGAGAGCCAGCCTTGCTATCTTTCTGCAAAATATAAGCCTTTGGCATTGAAGAGGCTTGTTATGGAGAGTTTTATTATCGCAAGCAGCAGCAATAGCACATTTTGAACTTAGGTCAACACATATTTGTCAAAGTGTTTACCTATTACATGCATGCTATCCTAAAACCATTTATCTTGTGTCTCATAATTTACTATGGTACTCCTCTACAGTACTAGTCACAGATGATTTTGAGCTGGATTTTGTGCTGAGAGGTTTCTCCTTATTTCTGTAACAAACTGCTATCCTGAAATATATCCTATTTGACATGATTCTTAAACTGCAGCTTCTTAAATCAAGAGATTTGATACAGCAAATCCTACTATCTTCTTATGATTCTCTTTTAATTGGGTTTGGAAGTGATGGAAATCCAGTATGATCACATTAGGCTAAAGCATGGTTTGGCTTGCTTTGCTATAAAAGGGAGTAAGATTGTCTTTCCACATATCGACCAGTAACCTCTCATTTGTTGAATGAAACGGAAGTGTTTACTTGTTATCACATGAAGTTGATTCCCAGGGACTGACAAATGCCTTGACTCACCCTGGGAATGTGGCAAAGATAAAATAGCTAACAGCATAACTATTGTAATTTGCTCCTGAGAAAAGTGAGTGGCATTTTATTTTTCACCTATGAGTAAATGGGAGCATGATATTCTGCTTTAGAAGATGTTTCCTCATTATCAATTAAAAATAATAGAGCCAGAGCCAAGATTTTCTGACATAAACTTCTATTTCTTAAGAAAACTATTCCAACTTAATATCAAACTAGAACATTTGCTGAAGTTTAAAACCAAAATAGTATAATTATAAAAATGGGATTTTTAAAAAGAAATATTGAGATTTGTGCCCAAGCACTTTAAAGCAGAGATTATTTTAACATCAGAGGTAAATGTATTTGAATCCCCACTTCTGTGAAGTATTCTGTGGGTTAATCAGTGATAATGTTGTTAATAACATGGAGATGTATTCTTATTTGTGATCAATAATCACTGCGGCATCTGTAGGAGAAGCCTGTACCCGTGTTATCTAACATGGGAGGAGACTGCACAGTGCTTCAGGGGCTAAATTATGAAGGGAGTAACAGTTCTGGTTTGGCCAAAGTAAGGTTGTATTAAAACTCTTCTGCTTTCTCTTTAAATGGGGGAATTTTCCTGTGTGAGAATGTTGTTAATAGAAGTAAAATCTTGACACATTTACAGAGGAAATGTCATTGCAATATGCATGACAAATTCTTGGCCAATACTAATCACGCAGAGATACTCAAAAAACCCCCAATACCACAGTGAGTTTGTTCTCCCCCAGAGAACACACATGGACATGCAATGGAGAGCCCACACAATCTGGAATGTGGGCACTTAAAAGAAACAAACTTCGGGCAGGTACTTTCCACTTGAGAGAACAAATTGGTAATGAACTACAAACTGATTTCACTAGGATTATCCTTTCAGTAGCTTTCAGGGTTGTGTGGTTTCCGGGGCTGAGAGCCTCAGAGAATATTTTAATAGAAACAGCAGCTGTTGGTGCGGCCTGGTTGTTCTTTCCCATTCATTTTTGCTCACAAGAAAACCAGATTATGCTAATGCTTAGTGTTCACACAGGTTAACAAGCTCTATGCTATACTCTTACTAGGTAGGCAGTTAATATTCACACTTCACATATAGCAGAAGATCTGTCCTACCACGAAACCTTGCTACTCACTGTGTGGGTCAAGGACGGAAAGTGATGTAATGCCACAGACTGTGGTGGAAGGACAGAAGTTGAGACACCCTTTGGATCAAATGCTACCTTCACAGTCTGGTGGATGTGTCCTGTCAGCCTCACATCCTCAGTGCACTTGCATTTCCTGCACACGGAATAGCTGTGTCCCTGGCACATGGGGCACATATGCTCCAAGGGAAAGAGAAAGGGTTTTGTTTGGTTGGTTTGTTTTGTTTTTCTGGATAAGCACAGCCATTGGTAGGTTCCTCCAGAGTGTGGATCTGGGACAAACTTGAGGAGTTGGCTTTTGTCTACAGTTTTATGGGCTCATCAGACACCTTACATACCAACCATCTGGGATTCTGACATATAACTGACATTGAGTAAGGTTACATACCCACAGGAGACTGAGGGGGGAAAAAAAATCAGCTTGGTACTTAAATGGAGAGAGGGAAAAAAATAGTTAGGCTTTTGGTTATAAGCTACACTGAGAAGTACCATGTTTGCCAGGTGAAGACAGAAAAAGTAGGTAATCCTGAATTTCTGTATTTTGGATAAAGGAGGGGAAAAGCCTATGTTTAGGGACACATATGAAGCTCAGCCTATGACGAAGAAAAATGAAGGGAAGGATTACACACTCAGTCTCTGATTTAAGGGACTATTTTCTCACAGAGGGAGTCAGTGATGCTTCCTTTCGGCGAGGCAGGTTGCTCAATAGCATGAGTTTATTCTGCAGCCTTACTGGGGTTGCTTGTGAGCTGAAGAGTGGTGCAGTGAAATAGAGGCTTGTCTTCACATGGCCTTGTCTGGATGGGCATGGATTTGTCTTCCTCTCCCTAGTGTGGCAGCGTGCCAAAGGTTACATGATCGGTGCTAGCTATGATGGTTGCTGGTCCAGGTGATGGTGTTTTCAAGGGAGTACCTCAGCCTGGGGGAAGCTGCCTGATCCACCCTGGCCTGGCAGCACTATCTTCAGTTCATCCTGGCCTGGGGGAAGCTGTCGTTAACCTGCAGTGGAAATGTGCCTCCCACTGGCTAGCTTTGGATCCCCTGCACTGGAGAACGGTCTGCACCAATCTGCTCTCAGTGAAGGAGCAGAGGCAGGTGTGAGACTGAGGGACGGTGCACCACTGTGTGTGGGGTTAAAGCATCGCACTTGTTCTGCGCAGAATCAGAGGGAGAGTCTATTGATGGAGAGGAGGATGACAAGGAGTTCAGTCTACCTGGAGAAAAGGTGGCATGGGGAGGCCCTGCCAGTAAGCAGAGCTGGGCAGCGCAGAGTGAGCAGAACAGGAGGTGGCACAGTGACAGTAAGCATATGTCCACGGCAGGCAGTCATAGGGGGCCACTCACCCCCTTTCCCTTGCCACACCAGCTGCCCCCCTCAGTGCTGTGAGCCCCAGACCCCTGGGCATGGATATTCATCCCCCAAGCAGTGGCCACATGTCACGAGAGAATCCCACCCTGGTCACCAGGAAATCAGTGTAGAGCACTGGCTGCTGTCAGAGAATCACAGAATCAATTTGATTGGAAAAGATCTCTGAGATCATCAAGTTCAGCCTTTGACCAAACACCACCATGTCAACTAGACCACTGCACAGAGCGCCACATTCATTCTTTCTTCAAACACCTCCAAGAATGGTGACCCCACCACCTCCCTGGCAAGCCCATTCCAACATCTAATCACCCATTCTGTGAAGAAATTCTTCCTAATGTCCAACCTAAACCTCTCCATGTGCAGCTTAAGACTGTGCCCTCTTGTCCTGTCGCTTGTTACCTGGGAGAAGAGACTGATGTGGCTACAACCTCTTTTCAGGCAGTTGTAGAGAGTGATAAGCCGCTCTCTGAGCCTCCTTTTCTTCAGGCTAAGCACCCCCAGCTCCCTCAGCTGCTCCTCGTAGGGCTTGTGCTCCAGAACCTTCCCCAGCTCCATTCCCCTTCTCTGGACTTGCTCCAGCACCTCAATGTCTCTCTTGCTGTGCGTGGCCCAAACCTGAACACAGGATTTGAGGTGCAGCCTCACCAGTGCCGAGTACAGGGGTACAATCAGTGCCCAAGTCCTGCTGGCCACACTGTTGCTGATACAGGCCAGGATGCCACTGGCCTTCCTGGCCACCTGCGCACACTGCCGGCTCATGTCCAGCTGCTGTTGGCCAACACCCCCACGTCCCTTTCCTCCAGCCTGCTTTCCAGACGCTCCTCCCGCCGCCTGTGGTGCTGCCGGGGGTTATTGCGACTTGAGCGCAGGAACTAGCACTCGGTCTTACAGAACCTCAGAGTACAGCTTCCTTGACCTGTAAAAACGGGACAGACCCAGGGCCAGTTAACGCCCCTCCGGAGTCGACCCGCCCCACAGGCAGCGCAGCCTTGTCGGGGCGGTGCCGTGAGGAGGCGGTGCCAATGTCGGCCCTGCCGGGGCGGTGCCGTGACGGCGCTGAGGGGCGGTGCCGCCCGCCCCGCCATGGCCGCCCCCATGCAGGTACCGCGCCGCGCCGGGGCTGCAGCGCCCGGGCCCTCTCCCGGCCCCGGCTGGGCATGGGGGCACCGGGGCCTCTGCCGTGGGCTGAGCTGCGCTCCGCTCCTCTTCCCTTCGCGCCCCGCCCTGTGCCGGGAGGCGGGTGCTGTGTCTCTGGCCCCGTCAGCGCCAGGTGGTGTCCAGGGGACAAGGCCGAGGCAGCCCCCGCGCCTGCCTTGCAGCTGTCACAGCCGCCCCCCGCGTTTACACCAGGCGGAGCCGCACGGACGCTGCTGTGTGGGTGGGGAGGCCGTGGCCCAGCCTGCCCGCGGGAGCTGCAGCCGCCCCGTCATCCCTGGAAGTGTTCACAGCCAGGTTGGGTGGCGCTCGGAGCAACTTGCTCTAGTGGGAGGTGCCCCTGCCCATGGCGGGGGTAGTCGGGACTAGGTGGATCTTTAAGGTGCCTTCCAAACGCTGAACATGCTGTGATTCTGTGGCAGGTTCCTGTGGCTATTGCGATTATGGCTGTTGCTTGTGACAGTGCCCGGCGCCCGCGGGGTGCCGGTGGGAGCTCTGTGTGCTGGCTGTCCCTGCCAGAGGTGGGGCGGGATGAGCTAGGCGCGTTTGGACAATGCTGCAGCTCTTAAACCTCCCCATCGGGGTTCCTGAATTTCAGGTTTTTTTCCCCACGAATTTTGGTGTCTGTGTCTGTGCAGCGTCCGTATGCGTCAATGTCGACGTGTCTGCGGCACAAAACCAAGCCAAAAGTGAGTAATAAAGAGCCAGACTTATCGCTGATCGTGGCGCTCCCTCTGCCGACAGCCGCGCTCAGCTCCACCCAGCCACCAGCGCTTCCCTTTTCAGAAGCGGCTTCTACGGCAAATAAGGTTCCCGCACTGCACTAAAGCTTTACCTTAACCTTTGTCGGGATTTCACGCCGGCTGTGTGACCTGCTGTAACCTGAGCTCACACTGCAAGGGGAAACTCTCTTCAGTGTGTTTTCAGAAGCTACTTTTTTAGAATATTTGTGAAAGGAGGTGATAACAGTAATGCATGCGGCAGATTATCCCTTTTTCTTCTGTAATCATGTTGGCCTTTGTAAAAGGGGTGTGAGATTCCTTTAGTCGGAAATCAAGGCAGACTGTTGGTTTCTGTGCCTGCAGAATTGAGCCTCGGGTAATGCAACAGACAAGGCAGAGAATTTAGACCCAGTTCAGCCAGAGACCAAGGGAAGCTCCTGCTGTCTCAGCCATGCAGGTAGTACTGCTTGAGACGCCTTCAGGGGCTGGAGGCATCTGGATGATACTGGCAAGTATGACACAGCGGCTTCTTGCACAGCAGGTGAAAGGCCAGGCATTGTGGAGCAGGGCATCTCTGCCAGTTTTACGGGCTGTTTAGGCAGCTGAATCACATCTCGTCTATCCCTTGTTCTGTTGCTTAGTTCAGAGGTTATGAAAGGGTGCAAAGTAGTCTTTCAGCTTCAGTTTCTGTGCTAATTTGTTACATATTGTGGCAGTGACTTCTTTGTTTTTGCCTGGAGAATGTGGGAGTCTAAAGACTTGACTAAAGGTCTCAGTAAACTCTGAACTGTTTCTCCCAGGGATCACATGAAGTCTTTCAGTACATAAAGGTTGTAGTTGTTATGTGAGAGTCCTAAGCCTTTCAGTTTGAAATCCTCTTGTTCTGGCTGGGTCTTTTCTGCAGGAGCTGCATGACAGTGGTCTGACTGGGTATGGCTGATGTGCACAGTCTCCTCCATGCTTTTCCATCTGAATGAGATTTGCCTGGTTCCAAAGCATTAACCTGTACCATATTGTTACTTTCTTTCTGTAACCCCACCTCACCAAGGCAAAGATGTGTCTCTCCTGTGCTTTCCTGTGAAGTAGTTTGAGACTGCCTGACCCTCTCACCAGAACCTGCTCATGGGCAATCTATAAAGCTATTTGCCTCTGTTCAGCTGTGTATGGCAAATAAAGTTGGGAAGGCCAAGCCTTTTGGACCAAATTGTTGATGGTGGTGCTTAGGGATATGGTTTAGTGGTGGACTTGGCAGTCCTGAGTTAACATTGGACTCGATCTTACAGGTCTTTTCCGGCCTAAATGATTCTATGAAATCCCTTAATAGGGCAGCTTGGTTGTGGTAGGCTTGCTGATTGACCCTGAAAGTCAGATGAATCCTGGTGAAGGTAACCCATTAGCCCATTAGATGCTCGTAGAGGAAGGTACTTGATGTAAACTTTTTGAGCTTCTTTTCATGATTCTTTTATTTTTCCCCTTTCAGGTACCTTGTCTTCTATGTATCATGTTCTGGGGTTTGGTTTTTGGTTTTTTTTTTTTGGTTGTTGGTTTGGTTTAGTTTTTGGGTGGGTTTTTTTTTGGTATGTCTCACTGTACTTTTTTTTTTTATATGAACTAATTTGAGATTTCTTGATCATTATTTAACTAATGAAGCTTAAGAGGACTGTTGCTCTCTGTGTGTTTAACCCTATTTGTCAATGAAGTGAAGAATCCTCAGTAAGATAACTATTTTGAGCTATTTGTCTTTAGATGCAAGCATGTGTTTTTCAAAGAATGAACTGTAGCCTGTGTGCGGGTCTGCCATCAAGCAGGGAAAACAATTATTTAAGAAAGTGCTAAGGCAATTGGGAAGGGAAAAAAGAAGCAGCGTATAAAATGGGCAAAAAGCTCTTAGCATTGTTGCTTTGAAGGGAAATGGAAGACATTTGCTATCAAATCTGTAATAAAACTAATTTTACAGAAATAAAGATTGATTCTATAACCCATTGATCTTTTCAGCCTCTATACATCATGTTTCTGAAATCATGTGAAATAATGATTTCAGTAGTCACCTCCTTTTTCTGAAACTCTGCCCCGTGCAAGTTTTGTCACTTGTGCGTTTGGGTTTTTTTCGTTAGATTTTGCCCCCATTGCATATTAGCATGGCTGTGGTTGAGTTCACTCTGAGTTAGAGAGCCTAGGAATTGTCAATTGTCTAATGGTGGTAGGATGGATCTTGGTGCTGAGTAATTTATTAGGTAGGGTTTTTTTTGTCAACCTCAGATGTAAATGTGATCTTTATGTAGTCAAATATGTGTAAAAACTTTAACAATACCAGGTCAGGGTTCAAACTGTTATGACCATTCATGCACCATCTCAAAAGTTGACAGCAGGCCTCTGAAACTGTATCAGGATAGAATTTTGGAGCCTACCATGCCAATAACTTGACAAGTGTTTTAATTCATTTGATACCACTGTAAAATTCAGTATGGGACTGGAAGAAGACAGGTAGGAGGATGAACCAACAAATGGAAAGGAGTGGCAAAAGACTGTCTTCTGTGCCAGCATTTATTCTGCTCCTTTTTGGAAGATTAGAATCTGTTATTTCCACAGAGTGCTTCTGTCATTCTGATTTCCTTTAAAGATTTTTTCTTTCAGTGCAGTTAATAGCTGTGCAGGTTGATGACCACAATGCTGCAGCAATCCCAGGGAATACATACTTATAGCTCCTATGAAACACTTTATTGTTCTGTAACAATTTTACTAACACATTGTTGTTTGTTTAAAGGAAACATTTTCCCAAGTCATTCAATGCAAAGTTGCAGCAAATACTAGTAAGATTTTTTTTTTAGCTTTACCATTTTTTGGTGGTACATTGTCATAGTATTATGATTGTGTCTGCGGTTTAGGTATTGGGAAGGATCTCTGCAGTCTTGCAATCCAGAAGACAAGCAAATGGATACAGTTGACACAGTTAAATAAGTATATATAGGAGTGATTGACCTAGTTTTGTTTTTTCCTTAAACATACTGTAATGAAAACATTCTTTTTGAGATGAGCAGAGATGACTTGAAAGGATTGTTGTCAGATCAGTGGTAACAAAAGAAGAAAAAGGACCAACAACTGCAATTGGATTATCTAGCTGTACTGTTAGGAGGATTTTTGGGAAAGGAGAAAAGAAACCCCTAAAATATGGGTAAGGGATTATGCTAGAGGAAGAGATAAAGGCAAAGTCAACCTACATCAATGTTTGTGAGCTTTATTATAATCTTACATGATGTCTGGACTCCTCCCTTGTATTTGAAGGAGGTGGGATGCCAGAAAGGGAAGGAGTGTAAGAAGAGGTGTAAGAAGGTACTGTCTGGTCTCAGTATAGCAGTGGACCAGAAATGGCAAAAGATACAACAAAATCTGGAGAAGGCCAGTGACCCTTAAGTAACTCACTGGTTGGTAAATGCTGTGTTGCTGTGAAATTCAATAGCTAACATATCTGTGTACACAGTTTTCTGTTCCTTCTAGTGACAGGAATGTGATTTGCATTAGGTTTGGCCTGGGTAGATGTGCTAAATGAAATGTGGAGCATCCTGATTGCTTGTTCTTGGACATCCAAGTGTTGGACACATTTTTCTACTCGCAAAAAAAGCAAATTTGGCAAAATGTCACACTTTATCACTATTAGGAAAAAGGAGCTAAATGAACAGTTCATCTCCAACTTGGTTATTTGATGAGACATGAGACATGAGAATAACTTAGAAGCAGTGACAATACAAATCTCATGGCAGTTCTACACATCTTTTTTCTTATGTTGTGCTCTGGAGAGACTGTAGAGGGACTGAAATTAGCTGAAACTACTCTGTGAAAACCGGAGGGGCAGACAGGTTAAAAGCCACATATGGGTGTAGTGATTCTGTAATAAAGGAGTGAAGAGGAAGAGAAAAATTAAATCAAGCATCATGACAATCTTTACAAAGCTTTATTTCTGGAAAAGATCCTCTTAATAAAACAATTTAATTACAACTTCAAAGATGGGGGAAACTGTGCAATTAATTGAGGAAGAACATACTTTTCAGATTTGGTTTTGTCAGCCCCAAATAATTCATAGAATCTGGAATTATCTGAATTCCTGTTACTAGAGATGATGTTGGATACAGACAGGCTATTGCTCTAGAACAGACAGAAGTACTTACTTTTTCAAGGGGGACAGCTACTATGTGTTGTTACTTCTGCTTTCCAGATCACCAGCATGGAAACTGAAACCAGCGGAGATCATTTGAAAGTCTGTAAAATGAAGAAGAAGGTGTTGAGGAAGCAGGTCAGAGCTCAGCATACATTGATGAAACATGAGGGCATTGAGTGCATCTCCCATGCCACACAGGTGACTGGTAAATGTGATTTTGATGGTAGTGTAAAAATACTGCTTATCTGTGTTTTATTCTCACATATGCCTTGTTTAAAATGCAGTTCTCCAAAATGTGCTTCCGGAGAATGGGGGTTTTCTGTGCATCTTTGATTTCAAAACAACTGTACTTCAGCAGTTCAGTGTCTGTGGAGAGACTTCGACTGCCTTTGGATGAGGTTTTTCTTTTTAACCTGAAACAGTAGTTCCTTGGATTGAGGAGGAGGAGGAAGCATGGGAAATATTATTGAAGTAGATAAACTTCTGTTTCTCTGTGATTTCTTTTTTTCTCAGGCTTTTAACTTCTGTATCTGTCTTTCCTCTGTACTTCTCTATCAAGTGTAATTTATCCTGTTTAAACTCCTCATTAGAAACATGTCTATCTTGGAAATCTTTTCCACTTTGTTTTCTTCACCTAGTTAAATTAAGGCTGTGGTTTTGTGGGATTTGAGCTGGTTGACTGACTTGGATCTGTTGAAATAGGGACAGCTTTCTCTTTTCTTGCACAAAAGGGAACAAGATAGAAGGCATTTTGCTTTCTTGTGATGCTCAGGGAACTTTACCATGAGCCACTTTATTCCCTAAACTAACAGAAAACTGCTCAGCTTTTTGATTTGTAGTTTTCTCCCACAGTAGAGTTACAGGAGATCAGAGGGTGACCTCACAGATACTAGTGTAGCAAAAAGTGACAGGAATGTGCAGACAGAGAGGGAAGAAGGTAGAGAGAGAGTTTCTAATTTCCCTCTGGTTTTTTGTGGAGAGATACTAATGGTTTGAAACACTGTAGAGCTGTATAATTTACTCTATCCTTTTTCACCCTGATCCTGCAAATCCTTCCCATTCAAATATGAAAACATCAGTTAGATCTTTATACATTTTTATAACCAAGTTTGGTTTATTCTTTACTTGGATTTCACACCACATGGACAGATGTTAAAATGACTCAGCAATCTTGTATATATTGTAAACTTTTTGGAACAAAGACTGTTTTTCTAGTGTTTCTTGGAAATGGGTCTGTAATTTGGGACTTCTTCCTCTTGGAACTGTCCCAGGTACCAAACCGTCCATCTAGTCTATCCAAAGAGTAGTTTTGAGGTTCAGCAAGTTGCTTATTGCTGACAGAAAATTTGAATAAGTGTTATATAAAACAAAATCATAGTACTGGTGGTAAACTTGTGTCAAGAATACAGAAAATTCTTTGAGGCTTTGTGCAAAATTCTGATTATCTCTAAATTGTTCAGTCAAGAGAACTGTGCTGCAGCAGTTGCATAGTGGTGGTTTTTGTAGAAGAAGTGAAAGCACTGGTTTGAGCCTCTGTGTGTCCTTCACACACATGGGCCTCTCCATTAAAAAGATTCTAGAAAACAACAATAATTAATAATGAGGTAAACTTTTAAAAATATAACCAGTAACGGATAGCCCAATGCAATGCATAGAATAGATGTTAACAGAGCCATTGCAATAGGCATAATCACAGTGGCACTCACTGTATTTTTTTTTTTTTTTTGCCTAATCCTTCTCTTCAGTGCTAAACCTCATTTTCTGTCTTTTTAGAGAAGGGAAAGGCTGTTATTTGAAACAATTGAACACTTTACCAGCTGCCTTCAGTAAAGGTCATAGAACTTTTATAGACTTTTAAGGAAAAGATTGTCTGAAATCTTTCTGGAAAGGTCTTCTATGGATTCAATTTGAGCAAATTGTTGCTGGCTGTTTGGAGTCCATTTACCCTTGAAAAGAGACTTAAACTTCTTTCAACCACTGTGATTAGATTGAACATTCAATTGTGACATATGGCTATTCAAATGTCAAAAGAACTTGTTAATTTATTTTTAAAAGGCCTATGTATTTTCAAAAGATATTTCTTGAATAATAGTGCTTTGAAATGTTCTGTTTTGTTGTTTCTTCTAATATTTGGCAAGGTAGCAACAGTCCTCATGAACTGCATGTTGCTTAATAATTTCGGACATAAATCACTATGAAATCATAGAATTAAGCAATGAGGCACTGTGCATTAAGTTGTCTATGTTAACTAAGGATAAGACCTAAATCCTTTTTGTTTATAAAAGCAAGAGGGAGAATTTTCAGATGAAAGAGCTGGAGCAGAATTAGATGCTATGTTTCTAGATGTTGCTGCTTGGTTTTGGTGAACCTGATGTATGGAGGACTTAAGGCGGGACTGGGAATATCAGTCTCTGTGCTTGAAGAGACTTCTTGGCAAAGATGAGAAAACCTGTCTTAAAAAAAGTAATCGGTCCTCAAAGCATTTTCTGTTTGTTCTTCTTAGTGATAACAGATCTCCAGAAAAGTTATGTTTTAGGAATCTCCAAAGGTTTGTGTGCCAGTGTCACTGTTTGCCTGCAGTGCACTTGGCACACGCATGCTGATTCAGAGTGTGTATTAACTGAGGAGGTGTTTCTGATAGAGGTTGCAAGCCTTTCTCCCAGAATATGTACTGGGCAAGCAGAGCTTGCTTGAGCCACATACCAAGCTCATGGAAATGTGATTATTTCATTTGGAATACATAAAAGAGCACTCATGGACTTAATTTTTCTTTGTAGTGCAGCTCTCTTGGTAGAGTGTTAGTTTTAAAGGAACAAACAGTAATCACTAATTCATTATTTTTTTAAAAATTCCTTTTCGATTAGAGCCTGGTTATTGCCAATGCTGGTCTTGGTAATGGGATGAGTAGACACCAGCTGCTCAGGATAGTGGAAGAATATGGAGCTGTGGAAACACTCTTAATGCCACTGAATAAACCATATTCATTTGTGAAATACGGGACGACAGAAGAAGCCAAGAAAGCCTTTGATGCCCTTAATGGAAAAGAAGTAACATTGGAAGACTGTGGCCAAAACATTGTTCTGTATATTAATTTTGTGGAAAAAGGTACAGTTTTTTCTGCTCTTACATATCTAGCTTCCTGCTTCTCTTTCCGTTTACTTCCTGGGTTATAAATATAGCTAAAAGCACACTAGTTTTTGTAAGTAGACACAGAAAATGAAAGCTAGAATCTAAGATTAGGGACATAAAATACTCTTTCCTCCTTGTATTTTATGACAGTATACTACAATTTGAACTCTTCTACTTGGAGACAAAAGGACGTAAAAGATTTAAGTAATTTCTTGACCATTCAATACTGCACATGAAGGATTTGTGTTTAAGGAGCCTGGGGATCTCTGGACAGTTCATTGGATTTCTTGTGTGACCTTAGTCTTGCAATCTCTATCTCAACTCCAAGAAGAAAAATGTGCACCATAAAACCTATGCCTTTTTTTCCCCTTTCTCCACAAGATTTTTTTTTTTTTTTTGGTTGATTACAGGCTATTTACGAGAAGAACTGTTGCTCTTTCTGTGGGCTTTTACAGTGTCTAGAGAAAAGGGTTCCTGGTGTTGGTCTGTACATTCTGCCAGCGAATAGCTTTTTTGAGCTATTAGGTTACCAAACTGAATGTTGCTACATTGGCAACATTTTGTGTTCACCTAGGAATTGCATTGTGCTACTCTGTATTTGTACATATTTGATTAAAGAGCACTTTCTGTTCAAAGAAACAATCTGCTGATATGGTACATCACCAAAGTTCCACAAAACTAAAATGAAATTCAGGTAGAACTTTGAAGTGATTGGGAAGTTCTGTTTGCCATTGTTTTGACAAGAAGATCACAGAGATTTTGCGTTTGAATAGTGTGGAGTCTTGTTGGTCTTATGCAGTAAAATTTTTAGAAAATGCTTTGTATGATGCAAAACTTCAGCCTTACCCTATTTTATCATGACAAAAAGGGATCATTCATTCTCCACATAAGACCACAATGAGGACTACATTGTGTCATTAAAGTAAATGTTTCTATAGCTGTACTATATTCTCATACAAAGCAAATATCCCTGTAGGAAACACTTGGTTTTATTTTTTTTTCTAAGCAATGACAATATTCTCTTTTTTTCATATACCCTAGTTTCCTTGCAAAATGCTGTTCCTACAAGCTTACCTCCAGGCTTAATGGTAATTGAAAAGATTATTTCTCCAGAGGAAGAAAGGACCATGTTGGAAAGTATTGACTGGACAGGTGATGAAGACACTCAAAATGGTGGGTACAACTGTAGAAATCCAGACCTTCTGTACTTTTGTGCTGTTTTTTCCCTACAGTTTCAGTTTACAAGAAGTCTACATCTTGGTAAACATATTGTCTGAAATGATTGTGTATTTGTTCTTAGTATTTTAGAAATTTGGTCTTATACTGCAAGTGATCAGCTCCTGGGTGCAAGTGTTCTGAATTGATAGTCTAGAATAGATTTACTTGGTTAACATACCTGCATCCAGAAACAAAACTAAAGTCTTTTTTGCATATCTTATGCCAGCACAAGACTGTTCTGTCTTGTAGTTTGATGTCCAGCTGAGGAGCTGTGTCCTCTTTTAAATAAAAAATAATTCAGTGAGACAAACATTTTGGATACTTTATTGCTTTACTTGAGTTCTGTGGAGTTATATCCCTTAATAAATGAATTCTTGGAATTAATTTCAAAGTTCCTGTGTAGATTTTATTCCTCGGAGCAATGCAAAGGTTTAGGTTGACCTTAGCTAACATGTAACTTGGTGATTGAAGAATATGTAGAATCTTGATGTATCCATAGGATATTCATCAAGTGTAAGTTCAGAGATCAGGGCAAGAAAAAAGATGCATTAGTCATGGCTCAAGAAAATTGGTATTTATTACTTCTTGCATATACAAAAATACCATCCATTTGACTTGAAACAGCAGTGAATGCAATGTTAAATGAAATGCAAGAGATAATAAGGCAGAAGTGTGTGCCATGAAGTACCAGAGTCACACATATTGTTTTAACTGCTAATTAAAGAATGTTAAGGCTTAACAGGTCAGGTGGAATAGGGAAGCATAGCAAATTGCCTATACTGTTTTATGTAGTCTAATCTTCCTTAAAATTGTGTGTTTTTACAGCCCAGAAGACTTTAAAGCATAGAAGAGTAAAACATTTTGGATACCAGTTTCGATATGATAACAACAATGTTGATAAAGACAAACCTTTACCTGGAGGTGAGAACTTCCCTGTTAAATGGTACTTGTTTTGCACTGATGTTTGAACCATTATATAAAGCCTTTAAGCCTCACTGAGATATGGATGTGAGATTCTAGTTAAAGGAGAGCCTTCACTGTCTTTTAAGCACACACTGAGCAGAACCTTTGAATGAGATCCGTTACAAATTATTTTGTGTCCTTTAAGGTTGTTTTCCAATCACTTGGAGCCAGGGATTGCTGCCCTCTGTTGAGATCTGGTCAAATAAGGCTTCTGGGATTGTATTTGGTTTTTTTTGTTTTGTTTTTTTTTGTGTGTGTGTGTTTTTGTTTGTTTTTTTGTTTGTTTGTTTTTTAGCTTTTTATTTCACAAAACAATTATGTGTTACAAATTACATATTAATTTGCATGGAGGATGTGACGTATGTAGCTGTATATATTTATCTCGACTAGCTTGAAGCTTGATGGATGCACACCAAAATAAAATTTCCTTTGGACTGAACGCAATTTTGAAAAGGTTTCAATAACTCTGAAAGCTGTGAGTCAGAGCAAAGCAAATGAGTCATCTTATAGTCTTGGATTTAAAAATAGTAAAATAGGGGAGTTAGATTCCTGTAAAACTTGAAGGTGTTTAAGGTGATGCATATGCACCATGGTGGATGTAGCATCCCACAGAAGGATTCTGGTTATATTGAGGTTTTAACAGTGAAGCTATACCATCATAAAAGCATTGATATTAGAATTGTTTTCTAGTCTCACAGCTAGACTGTTTTAAGAGTGAGAAAAGCATACACACTTCTTGGAAGAGAACAAAAATAAAAATTAATAGATTCATAGAAGGGCTATTAGTAACATGTTTGTGGGTGTTACCTGAAATAGAATTTTTCAGTGAAGTCCTTGGGTAAGATAGTAAACCAAAGCTTCAGTGAAAGGATATAACTTTCTGTCCTGTCTCAAGACCAGTTTATATTGAGCAGATTTTTTGGTGATATTTAATCTAACTCAGTAACAAATTTTCAGGGAGTAAGTTTTTTAGAGAGCTCTCTGCACAACTTCTGACTTTCTGCATAATAATTTTGCTTATTGACGGCCACTTTTTTACTGTAATTCATGAAAACTTTGCTTCTGATTTGATGTGCTTTTATTTGTGTGTAGAGATACTGCAGTTTGCATTTGTAAGGAGTGATCCACTTCTGAATGTGAAGGTCTTGAGTGGCAGCTTTTTTAATTTTGAGATCTTATAAATATGTTGGACTCGGACATTAGGCCCCCAATTCTGACATTTGTGTTAGTAATCATTATTAAAGGTGGACTTGCATGTATACGAAGCTGTTTATGTGTATTTTTCGTGTTATATTTATTGTAAAAAGAAAGGATAAAAAAAAAACCCACTATCCTATCTTGCTTACAGTCCTGTTTCTATAACCAGGTCTTCCTGAAATCTGCAACCTATTCTTGGAGAAGTGCTTAAAGCAGGGATATATCAAACACAGACCTGATCAACTGACAGTAAATCAGTATGAACCTGGACAAGGTAAGTTTATTTGTCTGTCAAAACTTTTGAGCTCTTTACCTCACATCGTGGTTTAACCCTGGTAGGTAGCTAAGCACCACACAGCCACTCACTCCCTCTCTCTGAGATAGAGGAGAGAACTGGAAAGATAAAAGTGAGAATACTCTTTATTTGAGAGCAAGACAGTTTAGTAAGTTTGAAAAAAAAAAAAAAAGGAAATAAACAAAAGAAAAGCAAATGATACAAAGAAAAGCCCAAATAGTTGCTCACTACTGGCCAATCAATGCCCAGCCAGTCCTTGAGTACTGACATCCCTGGTAAACTTCATCTATAGTTTTACTGCTGATCGTGATCTCATATGATCATGTGGAATATTCCTTTGGTCAGTTGAGGTCAGTTGTCCCAGCTATGCCCCCTCCCAGCTTGTTATGCCCCCCCAGCCAACTTGCTGACAGGGAAGCATGAGAACCATAAAGGACCTTGATGTTGTGTAAGCACTGCTTAGAAATAGCTAAACCTCTATGTATTATCTATGCTATTTTCATCGCAAATCCAAAGCATGGCACTGTGCAGGCAACTGTGGAGCAAATGAACTCCGTCCCAGCCAAGCCAGTACAGCTTCACTGAAAATCAGAGGACGGTAGCATCTAAATGTGACATGATGTAGGGACAGGATTTAAGCACCTGCTCAATGTATTTCCTCTGTGACCAGAGATGATTTGAATCAAAGCTAAACTGTTAATACTAGTTTCTGAACCTGGAAGCTTGTTTCTAGAAGTGCAGTTTTTAATACCACTGTTAAACAAAATGATGGTGTTTCAGAGTCCAGGGTCATAACATAAAAACTAACTATAAAAAGATACAGAAATAGTAGTTTGATTTTCTAGTCAAGTCCATTTTTTTCACTCCAAACTTGTTTTCCTCCCTGTAATGTGCATACAAGTCTCCAGGAAATGGCTCTTGCTGTTATTATGTATGATACAGTGTTAGTATATGCGATATATGGACTCTTAAGTATGATGCAAGCAGTGTTCCCTCATCTTAGAAATAAGGAATTATTTTATTTCTGTAATCTTTCCCAAACTGGAGACATTGGAAGAGAAATATGCTTCGAATCATACCTCTAGGGAATAAATCACGTGCTGTGCTTTTTGCTAAACTCAGTCATCAAGGTTAAGTGTCTGGCTTGCTTTCTAGAGTGAATATCTCATTTGTCCTTAGGAAGAAAGGGCAAGAACTTTACTCTCAGAATTAATGTCTGACAGCTATTACAGTATCTGCCAAACAAGGGTCTGAAAAGCTGATCCTATTTGTTTGTGTATCTGACATTCTGTTAAATTGGTACAGTCATGACTTCTGCCTGGGACATCTGAGGAGATTAGTTAGAATTGTAGATTTCTATCAGGAGTAGAAAAAACAAACAAAAAACCAAGCACAAAGCAAAATACCCTTTTTTAAATGCAAATGATTAGGAAATGAAAGAGCAGAGTGCAGTCAGATTAATACTTTCAGTATTTTTGTTCTGAGCCGTATTTCCACTGGTAATTACACTTGAAATTTTAGAAAGTGACTTATAGCTTTGGGAATTTAAGCTGTAGAGGCCGCACATAAGTCACGTTAAATTAATTCCATTTTCAGGACACTTTTTCCATTCAGAATCCTAATAGCATTTGAAGTTACTTGGAAGTTACCATAGACTTTTGAATGCTAATAGAATTGTTAGTGTTTGAAGGGACCTCTGGAGATCATCCAGTCCAACCCCTCTGCCAGGGTAGGGTCACCTAGAGCAGGTTACACAGGAATGTGTCCAGGTGAGGTTTGAATGTCTCCAGAGAGGGAGACTCCACAACCTCCCTGGGCAGCCTGTTCCAGTGCTTTGCCACCCTCAAGCTAAGGAAATTCTTCCTTATGTTGAGGTGGAACTTCTTGTGTTTTGGTTTATGGCCATTGCTCCTCGTTCTGTCACTGGACACCATCGGAAAAGAGTCTGGCACCATCCTCTTGGCACCTGCCTTTGAGATATTTATATGTATTGGTGAGATCCCCTCTCAGTCGTCTTCTCTTCTCTAGAGTAAACAGGCCCAGCTTCAGCAGACTCTCCTCATAAGGGAGATGCTCCAGAATCCCTTTTCATCTTCATGGCCCTCCCTCCACTGGACCCTCTCTGGTAGCTCCTTGTCTTTCGTGTACTGAGGAGCCCAGAACTGGACTCAGTACGCCAGATGCGGCCTTTTTAGGGCTGAGTAGAGGAGGAAGATCACTTCTCTGCTGGCTACACTCTTCCTGATGCACCCCAGAATACTATTGTCCCTCCTGGCTGCAGGGGCAGACTGCTGTCTTAGGTGACTCTCTTTCTGTGTGCTGGATATATGAAGAATAAACAGCAGGTAGATAGGTCAGTGTGTTCTGGATTGAATTACCTGAGTGACGATGCAGAGGGCTGCTGATGTTCTAATTCACAGTGTGCATCTGAAGGCAGAGCCTCCGTGCTTTGTACTGAGGCAAAGTTATGAGTTGTAACATACAGGTGTCAAGTCCCGCTGATTTTTCTATTGGATTAAATGTTGGCCTCATAAAACACTTGTATGGCTTTCACTGAAACTAATGGAATTCAGAATATTTACATCTGGAAGTAAAACCTGGCATATAATAAGGATGCTTTATAGAGCTAACTCAGGAATTCTATAGTGCCCAAAACAAACATCAGTAGAGTTTTTAGTAAACAAATAAAACTATTTTGGTTTGGATCACGTAGGAAATTACTCTATGTGTCTGGGCCTGCTATGGAGTCAGAAGAAGGTGTAGTTGCTGTTCTCCCAAGGTGTCTGCTGGCCTTGCTCCACTGCTGACTGCCGTTCCCCACCATGTGGTGAGATCTTGCTGTGGCACACGCAGTCCCGTTTTCGCACTTGATGTTGAAATGTGTAGCACAAGCTGCAGGGATTGGCAATTTCTTTCCAAATAGAAGATCTGAAATTAAAAAAAAAACACCCCCAAAAATTACTGTCCCTTTGGTAATTCTCAGCTATGTATGTTTGCTCATACACACACCAACAGATATACTACCCAGGGGTTAGCCTGGCAACGATGTGTGCTCTCCCAGGAACTGCAAAGCAGAGGTAGGGCTTGACCTTGTCAGTGCCTGCCTTCATGGTAGTATGTCCTAATTGTGAAGCTGAGACACTATGCAGTCATTTGCTTAGCAAATAGAGGGATTTGTAGTTACTCCTCTGTGAAGACAGTGAGAAAGAAATACATGATTGTCGATTAACTAAAGCACAAAATCACCAAATGTACCATAACTAGTAGTGCTAAGGGCTGAACTCCCTACAAGGAGAGCAAAGTCATTTAGCTGCTCTCTGCAGCAGGGGAAGTATTTGGAGTCATCAGAGAGTGAGTGTAGCCTTTGAGTACCCTGAACAGTCTTCTGGATATTTCCACTGATTATACAAGACATTTAGGTTAACTGTATCCATTTAATCTGGGCGTGTAAATCAGACAATTGCTCTGAATTCTTTTGATAGACAACTCCATTGTTTTATAACTTTTGTTTGTTCAACCATACATCCCAGTTTTCCATATGGAATTCCATGGAAATAGAGCTTCCTAATAGAGATAACACTCTATTACTGTTGTTGTTATTATTATTATTATACTGACTTTTTTTTTGTATTTTCTTGTACAGGAATTCCTCCTCATATTGATACACATTCTGCTTTTGAGGATGAAATAATCTCTCTCAGTTTAGGAGCTGAGGTAAACTTAATGTTTGCATGTGGTTTGATGCTTTACTGAGTAGTTTCATTTTTATATTGTTTAATACAAGTTAAATTGATTTTCTATGATGTCTGTTTGCATTTATCCAAGTTTAGTATCAAGTATGTAAAGTAATGTGATATGCTAATTAAATAAGTAACTGCAGTTTGATGTTGTCAGTGTAAGATGTACTAGTGATATCAGTGATTTTTAAATCACTATTTTTAAATATTAGCATCCAGTTCTCCATTGACCTTCCTTCATTTTGTTATCATCTTAGAAAGCGTATCACTCCTGTTTATGTTCTACTTCCATTTTCCCTGCATGATCCCCTGTTTCCTCTGGTCCTCATAAACCTCTCATTATTTTTATAATCAGTACATTTGCAGTAGGCTAATGAAGATATTTGACCTGTGGAAGGTCCAGTCAAAGTCTGAGCCCTACTGAGATAGTGTGGTGAGGGCAGAGGTAGCTTCTGATCTCATGAGCTCCCAACATATGCAGATGAGGTAGACAAAGGGTGAGAAGGGAAATGGAAGAACACTGGACTGGCACCTGTACCTGTATTACAGGTAGTGTTCTCCTGTCACAAAACAACTGTGATTATTGCTCTGTGTGTCTTACCCTTTAGGCAGAGAGGGGAACATGAATGGATATTCTGAGTGCTGACATTTTTTGAATCTTTAGTCTGATCTTTGGCATTGACTTACTCTATTCTTGCAAGTTGTGTAGTGGATGTGGAGCTCCTGGGACTAGGGGTGAGTGTAAGGAAGGATAGCTTTTTCTTTTTCATATGTGGCAGTGGCACATCCGTGTTCTTGGTCACTTGAAAATGGCGTGTCACTGTTGCCAGTTCTCTCAGTCTGGCTGTGGGTGTATTTGTCCACTATTCACAAAAGCATCCACTCTAGAGTAGGAACATCATGATTAGTTGTGAGATGCATAGTGACAGTAGAGGTCTTACTACTTTTGTTTTCGAATCTCCCAGTCTCAGGGAACTTCCTCATGTGGTTTCTGCACCTAACCTTGTCTCAGAGGTAGTACATTCTCCTCAATTCAACAGCCATGTTGTCTTTAACAGTGCCAACACCTCTGCAGTAGATAGCACATGGGAACATCCATTTTTTTCATGGTGTTTCTCTAAGAGGACTATAATTGATCTTCTGTGCAGTTGATCCATCCTAAATTTAATTTTTCTAATGCATACTGAATATTCAGACCAACACAGCAACAGTAGATGACTCCAACTTTACAGCTGTTCTTATGTTGAACTTTTTAAAAAAAAAAAAAGGTTACTTTAGTTGACTTTATAAAAGCTGTATTGGTGCTGTAGTTTCATTTATTCTGCCTCAATCTGCAGCCCCAGCTTTCTTATGCTTTCTGTTTCATTTAAAAGGCTGGTGCTGGCACAGTCACTCTGTTACTGCACTGAAATTACACCATAGGCAATGCGATTCTAGATTATTATATTACAGCCTACCTTCATGATGCTCTCAGAGATGGCCAAAAGCAGAGTGATTTTAATCACGTGAGAAATACAAACCTTTCCAGGAAGTGGACTGCCTGGAGCATTATGATGCTGTAAAAAGTTGGAATGTGTACATTTCCACTAGGGAGACAGTAAGACTTGAGCCGTTTCTACATATTTCAGATGTAGGCACTGGATTATAGCCTGTTAGGTATCTCCCAAGTGTCAGTGCCTTTTCCTAATGGGCTATACATGCACTTTTCAGGTGCAGGCAATCACAGCACAGATGTAGTAAAACAAGCCAGTGGCCCATGAAATGCCTCGTAATTTAATGGCTTTTCTTTCTAGTACTTTTACAACTTTTAAGGATTTCTTTATCTGGTTTTGTACACTTAGCTTTTATTCTGATTTTAAAATGGCAGTAATAGATGAGTTACCTATTTTAGGAGTAAAGCCCTCTTCTCTATTCCCATTTGTACCATATACAAAATTTACATTAATAAATAATTAGAGCTGCATATACAGCATCAGCCTTTGGTGTCTTTCTCTCCTTCTCTTTATTCTTCTTTCGGTAGGATGACTGGTTTTTTTCCTACCTGAATAAATTAGGCTGCAGTGTAGTGGAAAACATATATAAAATCATATGTCTTTTTCTTTCTTTGTTGTCCTCAACAGTAAATACGCATGTTTAAATAAAAGGTGCCATAAAAAGAACCTTGCAACTCAATTGCTTCTGTATTCTGTTTTGGAAGTTGGCTAACCAGACACTTCAGAGGTTAAAAAGGAAGCAGAATGCCTCACTATACTAAGTCACGGAAAGAGCATTTCTTTCAATTGCTTGTATGGTTGTCCCTCCAGGATCTGAGTTAGGCAGATCATGGTAATTACTAACTAAAATAAATGCTTTGACTTATGGAACAGAAGTCTGTGGTAAAGCAGAGGACTAAACACCAATGCAGTCCTAGCCTAGTGACTTAGTTGCCAGCACAGATTCTCAGATTTCTTATATCATCTTCACGGGACTGCAGAGTTGTTTAGGTTGTAAAGGACTTCTTGAGGTCATCTAGTCCAAGCCCCTGCTCAAGCAGTGTCAGCAAAAGCAGATTGTTCAAGACTCTGTCCAGTTGTGTTTTGAATATCTCTGCAGATGGAGAGAGACTCCAGAACCTTTGTGGGCAGCCCGTTCCAGTGTTTGACCTCCGTCACAGTAAAAGACCAAACTGTTTACTTGTGTTCTGATGCAATGACATTGGATTTAAATTGTGCCTGTTGTTTCTTGTCATGTTGGAAAACACTTCTAGGAAGAATCTGGCTCCCTGTTCCTCATTCCCTCACATCAGTTATTTATACATGTTAATAAGAGCCATCTTATCTGACCCTGCACCATCTCTTCTCCAGGCTGATCTGTCCCAGCTCTCTCAACATCTCTTCATATAGATACTCTTTAATTGTCTTCATGACCCTGTCCTGGACTTGCTCCATTAGGGCCCTAGTTTTCTTGTCTTGGGAACCCCAGTCCAGTCCCAGTTCTGGACAGAGTACACTAGATGCATCCTTGACAGGGCTGAGTAGAGAGGAAGGATCACATCCCTTGACCTGCTGGCAGTTTTTCCTAATGTAACTCAGAAGGCTGTAGGCCTTTTTTCTGCAAGTGTCCGTAGTTGGCTCGTGTTCAACTTCGTGTCCACCAGGACCCCAGGCAAAGCTGATTTCTAGCTCGTCAGCTACCAGTGTGTAGCAATACAGAGGGTTATTCCTGACCATGTGCAACACTTCATACTTTCCTGTGTTGAACTTTGTGAGGTTCCTGTTGGCAGCAGTTTTCCAGCCTGTCCAGGTCCCTCTGAATGGTGACACAACCATCTGGTGAATCAGCCACTCCTCCGAGTTATAACTCATGTGCAAACTTTCTGAGTGTGCACTCTGCCCCATCATCCAGGTCATTAATGAAGATGTTAAACAGTGTTAGTCTCAGCATCAGTGCCCAGGGGACTCCAGTGGTGACGTCTCCAATTGCACTTTTTGCCACTTTCATCTTCAGTGATACCTTGCAACTTAACTCACATTATTGAGAATCAGGCTTTTATCCAGGGGTGACTGAGTTTATCCTGTAACAAAATACTTTGTACTGTTTTGTTGGAGGAATCACTGTAAGTTTAATTTGTTTATGCAAATCTGATGTATGTTAAAAAATAAATAGTTATTGGCATGTATGTTAATTTTAAATATGAACAAACAGTCTTGAGAAGAAAATAAGGGCATGATTCTTCACAACCCTGTATTTGTTGTGCATCAGATGATCTACAGCAATCCAAGTTTTTATGCATGTACAAAATGAAGCAGAAATGTAGATGAGAGATTCTCTTTCCTATCTCTGTCATGTGAAACAGTTTTGTCAAGAGGCACAGAGAAACTAAGTGGCTCAATTTTGTCCTGGTTGGTGTCATACATAGTGTTTTGAGTAGTTTGCAAGACAGATTTAATTTGATTTGAAGGAGAAAAATCTCGTTATTACTTTGTACTTCTGCTTAGCTTGTAAAAACTACTAAATAGTTTGAGGGCAAAGCAGTGAGATGTGATTTGTCTTGTCCCATAATACTTCAGGGAACTCATGCTAATCACTTCTGTTTGTGACCCGTTTCTTTGGCATCCCCTGGAAAACTGCAGGATAAAGTGACACTTCTAGAATGTCCTGCAGGCTTGTAATGGCATCTTATAAATCACCACATTTACACTTTCTTTATGGGAGCCAGCATACTGAAAATATGAATGAGTATTAGTTTCAAGGCTGTGTTACTGAGTACAACTTTCTGTTATTCAGGAATTGTCATAGAACAAAGGGAAGGCAATAGTGTAAATTAAGTTGAGCAATCTTTCATTAAGCTTAATGGCAAGCCATATCCTGTGTCCATGACTTTGAACAAAATACTGCAATACAAGGATCAGTCCTTTCTGTTGAGAATTTTGGCTTTATTTCAGTTAGGTGTTATTTTCAGTGCCTCCATTTGGTGTCTCTAAAGATATGTAATTTTACAGTATTTCATCTTGGAAGCCTGGCCAAGTTTGCAGCTGTCTGAAAAAAATCCTAGTTTTAAAGCCTGTGTCAAATTTCCTTTTGCGGGTTTACAACAGGAGCTTGATCAATATTGAGATTTCTGTTTTTCCGCTTTTCCTAATTTGCCATATTACTTGCTGTCATGTAAGCCTTGATTCATTAAAATTTTAAAAATACAGAGGTAGTATTTCTATAATGAACTAAATAGTGCTATGGACATATTCAACCCAAAAAAAGAATTTTCCCTTCCTGGCTGCAGGTCTTAACCCTAATCAACAGCTACCTGCAGTCCTTCCTCATCAGCTCTACTCGTTCTGTCCCAAACTGCTATGGTACACCCACTGCACCATGGCAGAGAGCAAAGCACTGTCATAGTTTGCTTGAAGGGCATAATACTATGGTCTGTATGGTTATGTCCCATTTTTCTCAGATCCAGCCCCGATGTGGAATCCCCAGGCTTCCACAGCAGGCTCTTCTCCTTTGTTTCTGCTTTTCTCAAATGCCTGGCTCTGCTTTCTATCCCTGAACTTTGGGCTGGCAGAAGGCTGGTATAAACACTGAGAACTGCTGAGATGCTCTGACTAGGCTCAGACCTAATGACTGCGTAAGGGAAGCTTTAGGGATTTGAACAAGATTTGTGGCTCAGGGTTAAACATTGGGGCCGTGTGTGGACCCTTGTTGACTTCTGACTAACATCTGTTCTTCTGAATGCATTCATTATCTCGTAGCCTGAAGATCTCGTGTGCCTTGATCTATAAAGAAAAGCTGTGACTCTCTTAAGCCTTGAAAGTAGAGCAATGCTACAAAGGAAAACTCGACCTTTTGACCAACCTTTGAATATGGTCGTTCTAGAACTGAGAATGAGGTATGCTGCTGTTACTCGCCTCTCAGTCTGATAATGGACCCTATTTCTGGCACTTTTGCTTATTATCTGTTGATCTATTTCCAGACTATCTTGGTTAACAAACAGAAACCTGTAGCTGGCATAGCAGCAGCTGTTTCTGTAATAGCTGCTTGAGAGATTTTATGAGAAACCTTTAGAAAGTCTAGATTGTACCCAGCCTTACAGTTAGCACCTGTTTTATGTCTTGTATGAGCTTTAATAAGGTGGGTGGACAGTGGATGTTGCTGTGTGAACTTTGCAGTTCAGCTCTTATTTTGCTTACCTTGATTAGTTGCTGATTGAGTTTAATTTGCTGTTTACATATATATTGCTTTATTTTTCTTTTGAGGGAAGGTGGAGACCATCTTACCTATTTAAGGAATTACTCTGGTAGTGGCTATACCGAAGTCTTTTCTCTGTCTGTGCTAGCAGGATGATTGTGGTAGGTGAAATTAAAGGGTAGTTAGAAAGATATTGTATTGGCAGAACCAACATGTCTCCTAACCCAAACGGAAGAAACAATTTTTAATCACTGCAACCTAATTCTGAGTTTAAAAGTTTGTTTAAATGAGTCTGATGCGATGCCTCAAGCTCAATAGTGTACTTTTCAGATCTGTAAGACATGTTTTTTGGGTTGCAACCTTCTTACAGTCATCAATTTTATCAGTTCTTGAAGAATAGTGACTTGCAGTAGTTTCTGTATCATTTAGCTCAAAATCCAGAAGGACTATATTTATAATTGTATATCAAGTTTAGTTGGTTTCCTCCATTTCAAGTGGTATTTAATTTTTGAAAACTACTGAAGAACTTCTCCATGTGAAAGACATTGTGAGCACCACAAGTTGAATGCATCAGCCTTCATAAATCTATCTCTCCTGTTTGCATTTGCTCTGTATAGATGTGTCCTTTGTGTTTCTTTCTGGCCATGTCATACCATGATGTACTGTCAGTGAGCTTGGAAGATATACAAGGCCCATCAGAATCAAGAGAGAACTTTCTGGTGATGTAATTGAATGTTAAAATATGCCCTCTGAGATAAGCAACAGAGCCTGCAGCCCTTTGTGGGAATATTTGTAACAGTCTTACTGCCTCTTTTGGGAAAGGTGAATATTTAGTAAACATACTGTTACGAGTTTTTAGTTCTGTGCTGGATGTTTGTTTCCCATTTGCATACAGGATTCTGTTCACATATATCAACACACCCTTCTGATGTTTCCACCTGATGAGTTATTTTAACCTTTGGAAGGATTCTGAAAGCTCAGCTTTCATGTGAACTGTTCAGAGAGAGTCTGTCCTGCAGTAAAATGTGACCTCCTTAGTTGTTTATAGGCTAACTCCTGTTTTAGTCAAAGGTAACAAGAGTAAGGCACCTACTGTGTGCAAGTAATGCAAAGAAGAATTTGTTTCTCACGTGCTTTAGGAATCTGCATTGAGGTGCTACAAGAACAACATTGGGTCAGAATTGCTTCCAGAAAAATGATATGAGCATTATTTCTCTAGAAGTTATGTGGCAATAATTTGTTAAGAAACAAGACAGCAGCGTGGAGATCGTACCTTCTCCACTGCCTCCTCAGTTACTTGGGAAGAACAAAATCAAAGTTAAGCTATGAAACAGTCTTTATTTCAAAGTTTTGTATGTAAAAATACATTTTATTTTCTCCCCTTTTGTATTGGTGAGACATTATAGTTTCCAGGTGCCTCTTTTTCCAAGGTTAGGCATTTACTACCAGGCCAATACTGGGCAAATAGCTCTGCAAAGATTTATCTCCTGTCTCCCTTTTGTTGGATTTTTTACCAGCCTTTCTACCTCTCCACAGAAGAAAGAAACTTTCCATAAAGCTGTTCCCCACTATGCAAAGCCTAGTAAGTCCTAGATTGGCTAGAATTCTTCTTCAGTGCTGAGGAAGGAAGGCACCATGTAGTTTGATTGCTGTGCGATGTCTTATCTGCAGAATATGCTGTGACTTGCTGAGATATTTCTTGTGGGTCTGCTGGAGTGGGAAGTTGCCTTACCCCATTCTCTGTAGTGGTTTTGTTTCCGGCATATGGTCCATTATTTTGGCTACTCAGAGAGAAGGCAGAGCTGCAGCTCTTCCTGGTTCATACCACTTTGGTTTTTTCCCAGTGAGTTGGTTGCACCCTTTAGCATCCTGTGTTTTGTTTGACTCATTAGTGTTGAGGAAGCATTGTGGGAATAATGTTCTCTTTGTCTCCTAAACTCCTCTGGGCAGTGCATCCAAGAAGATAAAAGAAATTGCAATTAGAAGGAATTTGAAGAATAAACCCACTCAATATCACATGGAAAAATACACAGAGATGTTACGAAAAATTTCATATATTTCCAGTTAGTTTTCTCACAATCACACAAAAATCCTACTGTGAGTGAAATACTTTCAAAAATATTTGAAGTCTGCAGTAGGGCTCACAGTTTCTGACTGTGGTCACAACTGCTAAATAATGAAGAAAACTTCCATATATTTCCTTTACCATCTTGATTTCTGTTTTAACAGAACCTGTTGTCTCCAGGCTATTTGCTGTTTCTGTGGTGTGCTTATTTAGTATGCTGAGGCAGCATCATTTCATTTCCAACTCTCAGATGTCTGGCTGCTAAGGCTTTACTGTGACACACAGGTATTTTGACACAGATATTGAATTTTTCATTGGAAGCAAATGTACTCTCTAAAAAATGTCTAGCTATTGCAACATATTTCTAATTGCTTTTCATGTGATAGGAAAAACTCGGACAGATAAAAATACTGTGAAAAACATTGTATTATGGTGTACAATATTGCTTGTTTTAAACTAAAACCTTATATTTTTTTTCTCTTTTCTACTTAATACCTCTTATGTACCCCTCACTATGATACATGAACTATTTTTCTGTGGTGCTGAGATGAATTAACTGTTTAAGTATGAAGTTTCTATTTATTCCTGTGAGAAGATATTGTAAGAAAAGAAAAGAAGCATCAAAGAGAAGAGCATCAAAAGTGGCGTGGGCAGCAGATATAGGGAGGTGATTCTCCCCCTCTGCTCTCATGAGACCCTACTCTGAGGCTGCCAACGTAAGCAGGACAAAGACCTGTTGGACCGAGTCTAAGGAGGGTCATGAAAATGATCAGAAGGCTGGAGCACCTCTGCTATGAAGAGAGGCTGAGAAAGTTAGGATTGTTCAGCCTTTAGAAGAAGAGAAGACAGTGCTCTGGGGAGTTTTCCAGTACTAAAAGGGGACTACAGGAAAGCTGGAGAGGGACACCTTATCGGGGAGTGTAGCAACAGGATAAGGAGTAACAGTTTGATACTAAAAGAGGGTAGATTGAGATTATTTATTAAGAAAAAATTCTTTACTATGAGGGTGGTGAGACACTGGAAGTTGTGAATGCCCCATCCCTGGAAGTGTTCAAAGCCAGGCTGGATGGGGCTTTGAGTAACCTGGTCTAGTGACAGGTGCCCCTGCCCAAGGCAGGAAGATTAGAACTAGATACTCTTGAAGCTTCCAAACCAAGCCATTCTACAGAAACTATCAGAGCATTTAAATTTACATTTAAATTAGTACTTTTACAGCTGAAATGTTTTTTGGATTGTCATTCTTGAGATACAGTTTAATTTTTTGTAGAAAGCTCTGTGTTGTTGCTTAGGTAGTTACTAATTCCTTATTTTTTTAAAGAATTTTTAATTTCTGCAAGAGGTTTATCAGTGGAAGTTATTTCTGTTCCCCATGTTAATTTTAGAAGGTCAGTACTTGCTGCATGAAATGGAATGATGTCTGCCACAAATTAACAGGCTAAAGTAGAGCATTAAAAAGTGGCTGTTGCATTTCAGCTGTACTTCAGTTATGGAATTCAATAAAGAATCTAATTTCATTAGCCAGTGATGTCATTTCTATTGTCATAGGAGCCTATTTTAAGACTGTGGCAAATTTCATGTAGAAATAACAAGTAGCCAGTCAATAATAATCACAAGTAGCCTATAAACCAAGAAACAAGCGTAACTTGTTAAGCTCCTGCTGTGGTGTCTTGTTTCTCTTGGTTTTGAACTGGACTTTGTTACACTATGTAAGTGTATCAAATGAGATTTGAAGCCTTTATGCATTTATGCTATCTTTACAAATCTGAGTATTTTGCATACTGTAATATTCTGTTTCTCTTTTTCTTACCAGCTGTGTTTCATGAGGAGTTTCTCCACAGAGTTCTTGTTTCAGTAGAGTTGTCTCTGGAAATTTTCACTGAGTCACTGGCAATTTTGAGTGGTTAGTGTGCTGGAGTTAGGGCTGTCAAACCTGTGATGCTGGTACACTTGACTCTGATTCCAGGCAGTGGGAGAGTTGTGCTTTTAGCAGAGACACAAGTAGGGAAGCAGCCTCTTGGTGGGGCAGGGATGATGCAGGTGGAGCTCTGGTCTGTTTGCTGAGGCACCAGGATGGTTGGCAGGAACCAAGGTTGATGGTGCAGTGGGAAGCAATAAAAGCTGGACAGTTCACAGTTCCTTATGAGGTGTTCTTGTTCCTCCTCCTCTTCTTGTTACTGCCTGCATCTCTCTGCCGTGCATGTTCCTGCACTCCATTGCAAATTCAGGGCCAGATGCTGATGCCCTGGTAGAGCCCTTTAATGTAACTTTAGGCTGCATCATGTGAAGACACTCACTGTGCTAATGAAACAGATGGAGGGAACAACAGTTTGTGATGAAAATCAGCAGCTTTGGAATACTGCCTATCCAAACTTCAGAATATGTTTTTCCTTTGTGATTGTTTTCCCTGCTTTAAAATAATACGTATATGTCAGATATGTGGGACTTCTGTGGGGTGAAACATAGCAGTTGTATGAATTGGTAAAACTGTTTTCTTCAAATAATTTTTAAGAAGTCTTTTTGTCTCATGCAATGTTTTGAATTATACTTTATGGCCCTAAGAGACATCATTGACTAAGAAGATTGCTTTTGTTCATTCTTTGGGTTTTATTTAGTTTCAGTGTTGTTTCCTTTCTTTTTTTCTTTATAGTTTTATGCTTTTGACTGCTAAGAAATGAGTTTGCTTAATGTATTTAAGCCGTTTCTGTAAATTCATACCCAGATCTTTGTTCCTCAGTAGATTTCCCTTTTACAGTGAAGATGTAGAGAATTAAGGAGCAGGCCATATGGCAGTTTCTATAGCAATAGATTAAAAACCTTGTCTTGTCAGCTCTTATGTGGTATGATGCAAGAATTATTTTGGGAAGGCACGGTTTGCATGTCTTGTATCCCGGCAGTTCTCTGTTATTGTGATGATCTCTAGGACAGTTTGAGGTTCAGTTATGAGAAGAGCTAATTGACCTTTGTTTCAAACTCAGATTGAGTGTGTGAATTCATAATTTTATACGTTTAAATTACAGGTATTGAGCACCACGCTGTTTCCATACTACTTTCTCAGTATGTACAGGACAAGATTTTAGTGACGGTAATGCAGGAAGAGGTTTTAATTGAGGCAGAGCTGTTTTAAACAGAGTTGAGGCATCTACTGAATCCATACTTGGGTGTCTTATTTGATAAATTTTTGTCAATGGTATTCAGTCCAGGATTAAGATGCTGAAATTTTAGTGTTTACAAGTAGGTGTGTGCATGTGCACTGCAAGCTTGAGCTCCTCCGTAAACAATGGGAATTGAGTCAGTCCAGCCCAGGGGGCATTCAGCTCATGCTGAACTAGACATCTATTGTCTCATTTCACAGGTTTCAGTTCCCTAATGGGTTGTTTTAAAATCTAAGTCCAAATGTAGATGTCTTAATCTTGAACTGATTTGACTATTTCTACCCTATGACTTAAAGTTAGCTTGAATTCTTGTACTACAGCATTGCAAGCAGAAAGCTGAAACCTGCAGAGGAGAGTAAGGTTTGATGAACAGCCTTGACATTTGTAGAGAATAAGGGAAGATGGTTTTCCACTGTGTAGGATAACGAACATGCAGCATGTTTCACCCGTGCCTTGAAATACCCTGAACCTGCAAGGGCTTGGGCCATTATTCAGCAGCTGGTGTGTCTGTGCCACTCTAGTGTGTTGTACACTCTGAATGTAAATATTTCAGATCCTCTTTCCTGTAGATTGGTGTCCTGTTTTATTTCATGTTTGGCAATATCACTCAAAGCCTGGTTTGCGCTGCATCAATTTGTTTATGTTATGTGGAGGCCATATTCACACTTCCTTATGTCACTTTTTTTGTAGAACACTTGCAATTAAAGGTTATAATGCTTAGTGACAGGACAATAAATGTACAGGCATGGAATGAAAATTAAAGTTGAAGGGAGTCCCGCTTACATGTATTTGCAACCTTGGTAATGTGAAAATTGTGTGTGTTTTCATGGATTTTTGTAAACAGTCAATGGTTTAAAAATGTGAGATGTGCTTTTTGAATGCTAAAGTATTTCCTTTTCTACTTAGATACTGAAAATCTCTTGAGAACTTGCTTATAATGTGTGAAAGAATTGCAGATATGTCACAGCACCTTATAGACAGATGTACATACCAGAATCCTCTACATACTTGCATATAAAGTTGCATTTATTACAGAGCAGCTGTGTCTGTTGTTGTAAGGACTTGTTCAGGGGTTTCTTAGTAGACATTTGGTACAGCATTAACCGTGTAAATAAGGATTATTTGCTTTCAGGACATGGAGTAATACATTAAGTGCAAGTCTGAGGAGATGTATTTGAGGATGCAGGACTGCTTTCTTGTGACTGGGCATTACATCTTGAAAAGACTGAGTTCTCTGGAGACCACTAGAGTCAGGATGTGTAAGAGTCCTCTTGTGCTCTTCCATTGAACTGTACTCCATAAAGAGCAAGTGATACAAAATGTTGGAAATTTCCTTTCCTTGTGAAAAGAAGATGAATCATTTGATGCATCTGCAGCATATTCTGCCCTGGTATAGGTGGATGCAACTGTATGTCTGTGTAGTGGCACCTGTGGATGTGAGAGAAGACTGAAAGAATGGAAGATATTGTAGAGGAAACTATGTCAGTAAAATAAATTAAATGGAGACTAACAGCATTAACCTCTTGCTTTCTCTGTCCTAAAAGAGTTTAAGCTAAGAGCTAGGGAGCAATATATTAAAGGATGAAGATGAAACATGAGTGAAATTGAATACATTGGATCTTGTTGAGAACTTGACTGAGTCTTTGTCTCTGGACTCACAAAAGGGCATCAAGGTCCTATCCTTGAGTTGGTTAGCATTTTCCAGAGAGGAGAGATTTATACCTTTTGTGGCAGAGAGAGGGAAACAGTAGTAGTGCAACTATTGCCTTTTACTGTAGGAATTAAAGTCTTTTATCTGTAAGTCTTATATTCAACATTGAGTTTTAACAGAGGTAATGATCTGTGAAGATGCAATGACCACAGGTAATGTCCTGACATACAAAAGAAATTTTATACTGTAGGGGTAGTAGGAACTGACATATTTGATGGGTAGTCTTTAATGGATTAGGCTTGTGTTTTTTCACTCTGGCTATTCAATCTTGAAGTCTCAACAGTAACCCTGGATTTATGGAGAGGCTTTTGTAAAAAGGAGTCAGCTTAAGAAGATATGAGAGAAGCATAAAAATCTGTAGCAGCTGTGAGACATCTTGGAGTGGGAACGGCAGCAATCGAAAGTTGGTGAAACAGTGCCAGGAGTACCACCAGCATCCCAGCCTCTGCTGAGGCTGGGCGGAGCAGCCACCTTGCTGGATACCACAAGGAGCTGGCATCCAACTAATGACATGACTAGTAACTTGGAGTAGGTCGATCTCAAGAGCTGAATCCCCGGGTACAAAGGAAGAGTGGTGCATACTCCAGCTAGCTGTGCCAAGGCCTCCATCCAACAGGATTTAGCTTGAAAATTGCAGTAGTTTTTCTCTTCTTGTGCCTTACTTGAATCTTGTAAACAGACAATCACGAAATTTGTGTCATGGAGTTGGTGGCATACATAGTAGCTAGGAGAGATACTGGCATACTGTTCAGTGGATGCACTCTACTCCTTGGGCTTATCAAGAAAATCGTAACAAGGTAAGACCTCATGAAAGAATTAAGTGCTGTCATATATTGAAATACTTTTTGAACACTCATATGCTGGTCTTCAATTAAAAAGAAGAAATGCATAGATAATTAAAGTGACACAGAAAATTGAGGAAGATGCATTGCATGGATAAAAAATTGAATACAATTTTTGAAGGAAGAAAACCTAGAGTAAGTATATTAAACGTCTTTGACTAACATCACCATAGTGCCTAAGTAGATAAGCAGGCTTAGCAAGAGATGGTATGCTTTGGCATAAATCTGATATGGGGGAGGCCTGCACGTGTGTTGAGATTTTTGAGGTAGGCAGTACTGAAATATTTCATCGTCATCATTGTCAATGTTGCACTGATTTTCTGAAGCATGGCCAGAGAACATGATATACGTTGGAAGTATCCACATGCCTTGCATAAGGTAAATTTGCTATAATGTAGATTATTCAGTGAAGATAATTCCATTCACTTCCCTTTTAAAATTCAGCATTTTGTGAATTCCAAATTTTGGAATTCAGCATGTTTTTTGCAGTGAAAGGCCCTGTGTATTACCAGTTGATTGCCTCGGTCCTGTGTAAGCCAGCAGGCTCTTATCTCTAGAAAGAGCCCCACTGTGTTGTTCAAGCTCCATGTGTGGGCTTTAAACC
Organism: Grallaria varia; assembly: GCA_013396735.1. Taxonomy (NCBI): domain Eukaryota; kingdom Metazoa; phylum Chordata; class Aves; order Passeriformes; family Formicariidae; genus Grallaria; species Grallaria varia. Next base: position 156,624 of record VWZG01005731.1, on the reverse strand, counting down.
TCTCAGCTGTCTTTGAAGTAGACATTCTTTTTCATCTGTTTTACATGTGGGAAACTGTTATGTAGGCTGATAATCTGTCTTTGCTCTCTGAAAATTCAGTAAATAATGTCAGACTTGAGAAGCATTCCACATTGTACTTTTTTTAGCTTTAGAGTATGTTTCGTCTAAGGTAGTCTGTTAACATCAAATAAAAATTGCATCAGAGACAAAGCTTAGAAAAATCCAATTGTCATTTCTCACTGTAGCAGTGAAATCTTTATTAGCATTGTCCTTATAGCCCTCTTGCATTATTTCTGTTTTCTCTTTGAATCTTTATTTATTTGACAGACCAGTCATTCACCTTCATCCTCCTGCTCTTTCAGGAAGCGCAGGACCACTGCACTGAAAGTCGTGCAGACTTCTTATTCCCTAAGGAGTTAAGAAAAAAACCTACTTTATTCCCTTTTTCTTGTATGACGAATTATTTTCTGGTTTTTGCATTTTTCAGTATTTTATGCCGTAGGAACAATGTTTGTGATGTGGGTGTCCCCTTGCTTTGATGTTTAGCCATCCTTGAAAGCTGTTTACTGCTTCATGTGCTTCCTTGTCATGAACGCTCCCTCTTAAATAACATGATATCGTGACAAGTTATTTAAAACCACAAGTAGATATTATTAGCTATCTTTTTTCTTTTAAGTTTTTCTCACTATAGGAGCACACTTTTTCCATAGTACAAAGAAAAATTATAGAACTTGTATAGGATCAAAGCATCTACTATTTTTATTTTTCAGCTGTAATCCTTGGATGATGCACCATGAGCTAGCTGGAAATTTCATCTTTATTGTCTCTGCCATCTAAGTGAAAAAAGAAAATAGGTGAAAACAAAAGTAGTAATTGGAAATAGCTCCTGTGGAGCAAAGCTGTCATGAAGCAGATTGATTCAGCAGTGACAGAGTTGCTTTATTGATTGTAAGTCCTTAGTAAATTAAAAAGAGGACCAAATATGTTAATCTTCTATGTACATGTGTGTTTGACAGTGACAATTCAGAATGTTCTGCCAGGGTAAAGACACATGTAGGACTGTGGGAATGTTACCTACTTCAGTGAGTAACAGGCTAGTCAGAGATAAGAACAGAGTTCTTCAAAAACCCTTCTGGTTTAAGTGTTCTTTACTGTACTGTAAACAAAGGATAGAAGAAGCATTTCTGCCTTTTTCAAGTACTCGGGTACAGTTAATCTAGATAAAGGAATGAAGCATAGGAATTGCACTAATTTTCTTCAAAGGTCCACAGTGTGTTCCTTAAATTTGATTCTCTATCTCAATTGCAATGTCAGATTTGTTAATAATAAAAATGCAAAACTTTAATATATTCTAGCTGAGGACCTCAGTCAGTTTCATAAGCAAAGGTCAGTTTTGGATTTGGATTTTTCAGCTATTCTAATTACTGCTAATTACTTAATGTCATTGCCCATTTGCAAGCAAATTAGTCCTTTACTTATATTTTCCTCCCCACCTCTTCACAGCTTCTCATATGGATGAAATTCATTTAGATGGGGAGCAGCCACACAATGTGAGATTACAGTACAGAAGCTGTTCATCCCTAGAAAAGTAGGGAGCAGGGACAGAGCTGAGATCTTGTGCTGGTGAGGATTAGACTTGCCAGATGTTTTAGAGATAATCTCCTGTTTTCAGCCTCAAATTCTGCACCACCAGAAATTTTGTTTCGCATATCTCTTGTTGGCTTAGTGTAGCTGAAATTCAGCCAGGAGGTCATGATCTTCTCTATTTTTCTGCCGCTGCGGTCTGAAAACTATCCCAGTTACTAAGAGTAGTTTTGTGTCCTCTCATTCCCAAAGAGTTATCTGTTACAGAGCACTCTACCCTCTGTTGTTTTGGATGCACGGTTGTTAACAGGGTAGGTTTGAGTAGCATCTTCTGTGAACAGATTCTGGGGCTGTAGAGTTGCTGGGGGAAAAATAACAGGAGATGGGTGAGGTGAAGCAGGAGTCTGGAGGCACTGTTTCCCACTACTTCATAAAGAGTCCCCAGCCCGGCACATGGAAGTGAAAGGGAACAAGGTCCTCTTTTGGGCCCTGGAGGGAGATGGGTACTGGAAGTGCAGGGGACCCAGTAGAGGTCTCCTTATTGACTCATGAGTAAAGTGGAGTTCTTGAATATCGTCTGCAAAAACTGAGCCTTGCAGCTACTACTGACCCAGAAGGAGGGACAGTGGGGTAGCAGAGCCTCCAGGAAGGAATCTGGACATTCTTATGTTCACTTTATTTTGCCATACTAGTGAAGAACCCAGTTTCTATCTTGTCCTCTCACACCTGTCCCCAAATGCAGTGAGCCAGAGAGGCAAAAGACAGACTGAGATGTCATCTCACCCATGTCATACTACTACTTCATTCCCCATTTCTTTTCTTTTCATGCTTTTCCTTTCCTTACCTGTTGGTCCTGATTAGTTGTCTTCTGGTTTATATGCTTTGCCAGATAGCCACATCTTTTTACAGAGTTGCTGCTGCTTGTACTTTATGGGACAGCCTCTCTGCCAGATTTGTAAAGCCACTGTGTTTTGTTCTTTTTCACCCTGTGCTTCTTTGAGGTTACCTAGAAGAAATTGCAAAGTGTAAGGGAAGGAGCACAGTAGCAAGTGGCTGCCATTCATCTATTTGCGTAGCTATTGAAGTGTTTCATAATCAGAGCTTATAGTTATTCTTTATTTCTCTTCCCCCATGTCTCTACCCCTTTCAACCCTGCTGTTTGTTACCCTTGTCATTTCTTGCCTTACATTTAGGTAGCCCAATAGGAGAAGCTGTGTCACTCTATGTGAGTGGCACTACAGCATAAATAATTTTTTTCCTGAAAATGTAAATGCCATTGTGGTTTGCTTCAGTGTGCGCAACATTAAATAGTAATCGTTGTGAGTGGCAATTTGTAGTGTTTAGAAGTCTTGCTTATTCAGTCTCTGTCTTGCTGGTTTTTTGCTCTGAATGACTGCTTGTTGCACCGCTGTTTTCTCTTTGTTAAGCGCATCTGTATGCAGAAGCAGAACTGCTCAATTTGTTTCAATCTGGCATACTGTAGTAAGTCTGCTTTTAAATTGCATACTTAGTAGGTTACAAATCAGGTGGCAGCACTGTCATGGTGCTAATTCTCCAGTGTACCAGGAACTGCTGACTTGAATAGTTTTTGACCACTTTTTCAGTAAGTCTTGTGTAACTCATTTGGCTTGCTTAAATGACCTGCTCCTTATTTGCCACAGCAAGAGTTTCTCTCATTTGGGAAATTTAAAAGGATAACATTCTTAGCCCAAGTGAAAGGAAAATGTACCACTTCTGGGCTGTGAAATTGGAATAAAACTGAAAGCTTTACCTCAGTATATTGCCATGACTAGAAGTCAGGTGACAAATAATAAAAGGATGGTCTGGTAGTTGGCATGTTAGTCAGGATCCTTGGAGACTGCATGTGCTTGTTGTGCTGCAAACCTCCAAGAATGGGAAAGCTGGAAATTATTTCTCTCACCCAGTATTGCTTATCTAAACATTATGTATCTACAGAGTTAATTGTCTCAGCTCAGTCTGCCAGGAATGGATAAGCATTTCCAGAGGGCATGGGGTCATTCCACATCACTTAGCTCTGCATTTTACTAGAATGAATAGCCCTGTGGAGAAACTTGTCTCTCTGCATAGACATCACAAAAGTACCCTAGCTGGTGGTCTTAGCCCAGGTACCTAATGTTCAGATGCTTGAGATACAGCAAATGAGCCCTCTCTTCTAATGCAGTTGCCTTTAGTTGAGGGGTAGTAATCCTTTCTGCCTCACAGGTACACATAGAGATTGAATGGTGCTACTGTGTTCTTACAAAGGAAGTTTTTACTGTGAAAAGAAAATTTTATTTATATAAATATAAATATAAATAAAATTTAATTATATATGCATATATTTGTCACTGTCTGAGATTTTTGAACACATGGCTGAAAGGGAGAGGTCTTTAGGATGGGAGACCTGGAGACTTTTGCATCCCCAGGAAGTGTGCAGCTGTTTTGTAGCAGTATTCAGTTGAACACATTAGAGAGGCAAACAAAGCTAGGACTTGAGAATACCTGGCATGTCATGTCTGTGAAGCTCTGTAAATCATACTCATTCATGATGACTGGTTTTGCTTCTTTTTAGATTGTGATGGACTTCAAACACCCTGATGGCCGTACCGTGGCAATTATGCTGCCCCGATGCAGTTTATTGGTGATGACTGGAGAATCCAGATACCTGTGGACACATGGGTATGTGTAAAAGTCCCTGCATTGTTGATAATAGAAGAATAGTAAATGTTGTTTGCATTATTAATGACATTCTGTATTTAAGATTGCTCTGAAAGAAGTCAAGTTTTGTAATTAATATACAAATTCCTCTGCTCAGTTGCTGCTCAGGTTAAATTGTAAAACTTGGGGATTTAGGAAGCTGATTGCCAATCCCTGAGGTGCAGTTTACTGCTGCTGTCACAAGTGAAGTTTCACTCAGAAATCACTCTCACATCTGCAGTGTGAAAGTTCTCAATTACTCTGATCTGGCAAAGAATTGATTTTAGTGCAATTAGCGTCATCTTTTCCTTTTTCTGTTTTCAGCTCACAGTTTTTCCCATTGGATCACATATGCCAAAGGCTTGAGAAAGGGGCTGGTTTAGGAGAGTGACTTACCCTGTGCAGAGGGCATGAGGGTGACAAAGGGGTTTCTTCCTGAGCTATTCCCAGCTGCTTTAGGGACACTTTAGCTACTGATAAGACTGTAGTGTACTGAGCAAGTTTGGGATCCTGGAAAGAGATCTCTTGAAATATGTCTTGGTATTTTGCTTATTGTAGAATTTAAATATATGCTTTTTAAATTGTGCACCGCTGGTAGTTACTTATAATAGGAGTGCTGAAATTGGCAAAAAGGCTAAAACCTTTAAATCTAAAAAGTCGAGCTCTGAGAGTGACTGCAACACACTTCAGGAGAATATGGAAACCCTCATATTGGACAGAAATGTCCATGGTAAACATTTCTTCCTTTGTTTGACCCTAGTTGTCACTGGTTCAGCAGTCAGCTGGAGACACTAATTACATTCTGTGAAAATGAAACATCAAATCCTGTTATTGGCATTCAAGTTTGGATAGTGTACCTGTCTTTTAAAAACTGGAATGAGATTATTACTTAACTCACTTGTACTTTTAAGTGACGGTTGCCTTTTGAGAACCAATGACAAACTATGTTTAAAATTAAGGTCCCAGATCTTTCTGCTTAGATATAAGTGATTCCTGTCCCAGTGCTTGTCCACGCTTTCTAAGAATAGCTTTTCTGTATATTTTAAAAACAGTAGTGGGTCAAGATACTCAACTGGAGTAACCATCATGCTAGTGGAATGTAGTATTGTAATCAATAAGATTAATCATCCAGTGAGAACGTGTAGTTAATTCACTTGCGTACATAAAGTCAAAAAGTATTTAAGATCATCTGTGATGCCTTTTATCTACACCTCAGAAGTCAAATTAGAGAACAAAAGAGACAGTTTTGAAATCATTCTGGAAATGTTTTCTGTGTTGGATACTTGAATGCCAAGGAATTAGAGACTTCATTTTGACCCCATTAACAAAGTGTGCAGGAAAAGGATTTTTGTTCAGTTCTCTCTGAAAGAGAAACATATGGTTTAGAAACAAGCTATACAGTGTCATCAAGGAGGACAAAAAAAATCTATGTTCGTTTTGTCTCATACGTGAAAGTAAAATTCAGACTTTTCTAATCAGGTTCTTTTTGTGACTTTCTTTCCTGATGAGTTTCATTTTTGGTTGTGTAACCTGGAAAAACTCCATTCCTGACACTGCAATTGTAAAACCACTCTGTGCCAAGCAAGAGGGTATAGAGCATTTTGGTTTTGACATTGGGAATCCTGTTTTTAGCCTAGCCTATATCTAGAGTTCTTGCTCATAGTAGGGGTGAAAGGAAATTATTTAGGTTGAAACTAGAACCTTGAAAAAGAAGACTTCATTTCTGTAAATATTAGCTGTTATGCTTATCTTATTGATGCAGGTATAAAAGAAAATCAAATAGAAAATCTGCTAACTCAAGCTTTGCTGTCCAGGGAGTCTTGGGCATCCTCAGCTGATTAATTCGTCATAGCTCCATTATCTGCCATGAGCAAGGCAGTTCTTTATTAGATCCCATCCTTTCCATGGCTGCCTTGGAAGATTTCCATTCTTGGGGTTGTTCATGTCTCCTTTTTGCAACATCTATATGGACCATCAATGTGCTGCTTCCTGACTTCCAGACAGAAAGGACCTGCACTCTTTTTCCCTGACACAGCATGAGAGATCCTTTCCCTGCAATAGGAAAGCTGGCATACAGCAAAGTACTTTTTCATAATGTGAACCACTTCATAAAATTAGAAAGTTCCAAATTGCTTTATTTTTATTAATTTTGTACTTGCAAAATATTTTTGTGTTCCTCTAAGACCCATGCCAAATCCGGAAGTAGCTTAAGAAGCTAATTCCAGTTTGTTGGCTAGATAGATTTTGGCCAAGAAAACTCTACAACAGAATTTGTCCCTTTAAGCAGTTTAGTAGGTCTCCCAAGTGCTTCATTTTTGCATTTTCTGCTGTCAGGAAGTAGAAAAACAATTCTGTTGTAAAGCAGAGTTCATTTGAGAGGCCCATGTGCAACAAGAAACTTCAATCTGCTAATGTAGAGCTCAGCCAATTCTATCCTTTGATACCCATAGGCACCATTTTTAATCATGTATTCTATCATTATCATACCTATTTCTAGGTCACATTGTATGGTTTAAACCCAGCTGGCAACTAATTACCATGCAGTTGCTTGCTCACTCCCCCAGCCCTGATGGGGAGAATTGAAGGAAAAAAATAAGCCCTGTGGGCTGAGATAAGAACAGTTTAATAATTGAAACAAATCAAAATGTAATAATGACACAATGCTAATGATAATAATAACAATGCTAGCAGTAGTAATGAAAGGGAGAGAGGGAGGAATGAAAACCAAATAAAACAAGTGATGCCCAATACAGTTGCTCACCCCCCACTGTCCAATGCCCAGCTTGTACCCCCTGCAGCGATCAGTGCCTCCCAACCAAGTCCCCCCAGTCTATAACTAGGCATGATATTCTATGGTTATGGAATATCCCTCTGGCCAGTTCAGTTCCGCTATCCTGGCCAGGCTCCCTCCCAGCTTCTTGTGCACCTGCTCACTGACAGAGCATTGGAAACTGAAAAATCCTCACTTAGAGTAAGCACTACTGAGCTACTACAGCTACACCATCAGTGAGTTATCAACATTATTCTCCTACTAAATCCAAAAGACAGCACTGTTGCTGTTAGCACAGATGCTAAGAAAATTAGCTCTATGCCAGCCAAAACCGGGCCAAAAAGAAATACATTAAAAAATTAAGTTCTAGGCAAATAAACAATCAAACTTTATGGAAGGGATGGGAAATGTAATTACTTGCAATTAAACAACACTTTAATTAATGTCATTAGTGTATGTGGCAGCTCTTTTGTCTCTGAAATTGAATAAGTTCAAAACTGAGAAGCAGCAGTACATTAAATAGCATGTTGTAATCACATTTGTCTCAGAGTGTAAGCATTGCCTTCTTACAAAGATGATTGATTTTTTTCTGATGAAAATTGAATTATTCCTTTATTTGGTGTTACTTTATTTTAGGATCACACCCCGGAAATATGATATCATTCAAGCATCTGAGCTTGGGCAGAAAGTCAGAACAATCACTGCTGATATTGGAGATTTAACATTAAATCGAAGGGAAACAAGGACATCGTTTACATTCAGGAAAGTGAAGAGTAGCCCTTGCAATTGCAGTAAGTGTCTTGAGACAGTCTTTGAGTCAAAAGTTTTAATTGTCACTGATATGTAAGCTTTTTCTGTTTTGAGCAAATCAATTTATTCCTTTGGGTAGTCTTGGCAGTCCTTGTAGCCATTCCTGGATGGCTCAGGGTTAGGCATCTTATATGGCTTGACTTGGTTGCATCCAATGTGGTTGCTGGAGTTTCTCCGTACAGGAAAGCAGTTGGCTTCTCCAGAGCCAGGCAAGTAATCTGGAATCTTGCATTTCATTGACACTTAAATAATGTGCTTAAATAATGTAACAGCATGTAATTAACTACTATTCTTCACGTTTCTGTTAGTTTTTTGATTTTTTTTTTTTTTTTTTGACATGGTATCTTGAAAGGACCATGGCTGACAGAGAGCTCTAATGATGGGCTGGTCCNTTTTTTTTTTTTTTTTGAGTGGGCCTGTAGTTTTGTGAAAGTATGTACATTAGAGAAGGAGAAGCAGTCAGATCTGCAGTGATAGAGCCATGTAAGTGCCTTAGGGCAGTACAGATAATAATAAACAGGTGGCTCAGTGATTACGTGGAACTGAAGTCCATTTGTGCCCTCAGAACAGAATTTGGGAGGCTGAATTGCAATGATGTCATGGTCTTTGGCATTGGAGACACTATCTCAGTTTTGAAAACATTAACATAGTAGGATTAGCGATCCCTGCAGACAGCCTCTGGTACTTGTGGGCAGGTTCCTTGTTTTCAGGTCATCAAACACTTATGCAGTTTGACCGGCATGTCAGTTTTTAAAAGGTAAAGGAGGAATGAAGCATTTTTTGCATTGTAATATTTCACTTCTATTTTGCTAAATACACTTAACCAATAAGGAATCACTTAAAAAATTAATCTTCTCTAACTGTTGCTATATCTAGTTTACCCATCTGTCTGTGACAGCCAGAAAAGACAGCAAGGACTGGTACAGCCTTCATTTCCCCACAATGAGATGGAGGCCTCAAAGCTGGAGCAAGAATACGTACACAAGGTGTATGAAGAGATTGCTACACACTTCAGCAGTACCAGGCATAGCCCATGGCCCCGAATTGTAGAGTTTCTCAGGTCCCTGCCATCGGGATCAATAGTGGCTGATATTGGTTGTGGTAATGGGAAGTATCTAGGCATCAGTGAGCATTTGTACATGGTAAGTAGCAGCTACTGTAATTTCTTTTTATTGGTTCTAGTATTTATTCTGTCATGCAGTTGTAGTATGTTGGAAGTTCAGTTGTAGGAAGAATGCCAAGCAAGAACAGAAAGCTGTTTCCTAGTCCAAGATCAATTACCAATTATGTTAGGTTTCCACATGCATTCATTATGTGAATTTTTTTCTTTCCCCCCCCCCTTTTCTTTTTTTCAAAGCCACTTTTGCTTTGCAATTCAAAATATGCTAATAAAAAAATAGTAATGGATGCAGTGGATTGAAAAATTGTAATGGATGGTTTAGCATTTTTTGTCATTGTTGAATAAACTTTCTAAGAGGGAAAATGGGCAATTTAAATGCTTCCAAGAAGGGTTTCACTTGGCTCGTGCGTAGGTAATGTAATCTACACATCCCTGAAATCTCTGTGGGCAGCACTATTTTTCATGTATCCTCTTCAGTTTCCTTTGGCCTGGTGGCATGTGTCATTGGTGAATGATGTCATATTTGGCTGCCCCACCTCTGGCTCTGTGCACAGGCCTAGTAAATATGGCAATATAAAATTCACAGCGAAGTCTCCACGTCAGTACAGAGTTCTGGCCTTTCTCTCCATCCCTTTTCTTCACTTTTAGACAGTTCTGATATCATTCTTGCTCATGTTCTCTCTTCCCATGTCTCACAGTCTGTACTTAGTCCAGTTTTACTTCTTTTCTATCAGAGAGAGATGAAGCACATACAAATATGAACCAACAGATAGTCTTTATTGCAAGTATTTCAAAGACTTTTTGGAAAAGAAAAAAAAAAAAAAAAAAAAAGAGTCAAACTTCCTGTTTTAACCCAAAACCAAATCTCAGAGAAGTGTGCATCATGGTACCTGCTCTCCAGAACTGTCTCATTTTTTTCACGTGCCTGTACCAGGAAACACTTTGAAATCCATCAGGCTTGAAAACTTCTATGTAGAGCAAAGCATTCATTATTGATAATAAAAATTATCCATTTGTTGATTGTCTGTTTTGGCAGTTTATGTCCTGCTATTTATATTCTGCTAAAAAATATTAGTTGTTATTTAGATCTCTATCTGTATTAGTAATGGATTTATTTCCCTTACTGTTCTTATAGGCTAGAATAACATCAACTAATTTATTATTAGGTATGTTTATGCCTGAGTGCTGTAGCCTGAATATAGTTATTAATGTTCAGCACATTTCAGTCTTTCATTCCCGACTCCTATAAGAAAAATCACCAAGCCTAACTAGAGAGGAGCAACTTTTATCAAGGTACCATGAAGATCAGGTGGTCCTAGGATGAATTTGGTAAATTGCAGTTGTGAGGTTTGTGGTCGACTTTTAAGGTGAAATCAATTCAAGGTGCTGTTTTCAAAAATTGCCAGCACTAGTCTGTTTTCTGCTTGTTTTCGTCTACAAGTCAGTGCAGAGTCTCAGGAGGATGGATGTAACTCCTTCTTTATACTAGATTTACATTTTTGTGGCAGCCAAATTGTGGTTAAAGTAAACCCAGTGTATATTGTCTTTACAGATTTTTTTAAACTTTTGTCAAGATATCTCAAATACTGCTGCTTCCATGGGTTGGGCATGGAGTGAGGATGAGAGATTACAGAAATGGTTTATATATCAGTGCTTCGTTGGGATAAAGGGAATACTCTCTAGATGCAGGACATCAGTTTTCTCCCTTGTTCACTCCTCTTTACTTGAAAGGATAAGACCCAGGCATAAACATAATCAGTTTTGCATCTCTTTTTTTGTGCACAGTGTACTGGAGCTCTTAGCCTGTTGGAAAAGAAGCAATAAGGCAGTGCTGTGAAATTAGGAGTTATTTAGGGGTTGGGTAGAGCACTGTTGGCACAGCTGTGTAGCTTGGGATGTTTTGACTCAAATACTGAAAACCTGAGGCAAGCACTTCCTGAAAGCGAGTGACGTGCTTTAGAGGGTACTGTATGCTTTCATGCTTTAAGTAGCAGTGCTAATGGTAGATCAAAGCTAAGGTAGCTCTCTTGATGATTTTAAGCATCAGGCACTGCCTGAAAATGTCTCCACTGTGGCCTGTGCTATTGCATTTGTTTCAGTTTCTTCGGATGATTACATGCAGCCTTATCTACTTGAGTATCCTTGTGTGACAATGAAAGGCGGGAGTCCATCTATGCTCAGCAAAAGTGACAGTACTGTAATGGCTGCATTATTCTGGCACAGTGAGAGAGCAGCAATAAAGAGCAGCAATTTCATGACAAATAAATTCAGATTAAGAATGTTTGAGCTAGAGATGCAATCCATGACTGATGTAGCTAGGACAAAGACTGGAGAAAGGTTGAATTTAATAGAGTTTCAGATTACTTTTTTTTTCTGTCTCACCCAGCCTTTTTATTGTTTGAATGAATGCAAAAGGGAGACATGGTTTCAGAGTTGCTTTTCCACAATTCTCTCCTCACCCAATGTCATTTGAAGGAATTATTTTTAACAGATCTTATTTAAGTGCTTTCAAGCTTAATATTCTGATCTCTAAGCAGGGTTTTTATTTTTATGCAATGCTGTGTTTCAGCCTTAGCCATTCCCCCCATTACCACAAGGCTTTCATTCCAGAGCCAGTAGACATTGCAACGGTCTGTTCAATTTTTATGAGCTTTGGCTTTGTCTCCCAATTTCCAGTGTTCACGTAGGTGTGATGATGTGCAAATCCCCACAAACGCATTCAGCATCCTCACAGGACCAGGTTGTGGATGAAAGACATTGAAGCCTTTCAAATTTCTAGTTCACATTTTTAATTGAACTGAAGCTGGTGGGAAATCCAGTTGCAAACAACTGAAAATGCCATTGGGTAGATTTTTTTTTTTTGTATTTATATATAAAGAAGTTACGTTCTTGACAGAATACTGATACTAGGGAAAAAATTATGGGAACGCAGGAGCCAGAATTATTTGCTTTAATACAGGCATTCTGTTCCTATTTCTGTAGTGTGTGTCCTTCAAAGGTAATCGGTAACATAGTTTAGATTTCACAAGACCATGTAAGATACCCTTTTTCTGTGAGATGTGCATTTCTGTTTTCTGCATTACTATCCCAAACTGGGATCCACTAGAACTATGTAAGAATTTGATTTTTCCAGGGTGTGGGGAACAGAGAGGGTTAATTTTTTCTGTGGAATGGTTGCATTATGTTGGGTGAGTTTTAGTTGCACTGGATTCATACTTATTGGGAGCAGAATTCTCTCCCAAGGACTTAGTAGTAAGTAAAAGCAGAAAAGATAGAACTAATTAGTAAGGGTATACCTGGAGCAAGGTCACCATATCTTAGTGATTGAAGAGTGAGACAGAGTAACCTTCTCTGCCCTTTTCTCTCAATGTATAGCAGTTATTAAATGGATGAGAGATCTAAGAAGATTGCTCAGAAGGAACTGGGCGACAGCAGCATAAAACCAGAATGAATTCTGAGTTTCTCAGCTTGGTTCTGTTGTTTTGTCTTTGAGAAATGAACTCTGCATCTTAGACATAATGCTTTGTTTCCAGAATCACCCTGACTATAGAAAATGGAAAACCAAAACACTATGTGAAAGGAATACTAAACGCCTGACTCAGACCAACTGGAGCAAGAAGATTTGTCTGTCTTGCTATGGTTGTGCTAGTGTCTCTTTTTCTAAGTGTGCGTTTGCCGGAATGTAATTTGGTTCCTTGAGGTTCTCATGCTATTAGTTATAGCTAAGGTATTTCTCTGGGGAGCCACATAATTCCATTTAGTGGCTGGATTTCAGAATTAGATGTTGTTTTCTTCATCAATTTCTAATGTGCTGAATAAAACAGGTTTCCAGATACTTAAATGAACTAATTCTACCAGGTTGAGTTAGTTATAATGAGATAATGTAGAAAGAAAATATATAGTGGTGGGCTACCTCAGCCCGTCTTTACCTATATTTAAGCTTGCAAGAGGATTTATCCTTTGCAGGTTTCCAGCACCATTACAAAGCAAGCTATTTATTTAGTGTGTTTTGCCCCCTAAATGATCTATTTAAACATTGCAGTAAGTAGATTTTATAAAATTTACTTGAGCTACTCCTGGCTGAAATGTTGGAGATGAAGGTGCCTGGACACACGAAGGAGCAGGATGGGATATGTGCTTGTGTTATCCATTCCCAGGAAGGCAGTACAGAGTTGCTGCAAGCTCAAATCATAGATGTTACATTTGTTTCTCCCTCCCTTCTCTGCTTTTATCTTGGTCTTTTTTTTTGATATTTTTCTTGTCTAAAGGTTTGTGTTGCCCAGCTGTCTTAGTTTAGAGTAAGCTGAAACAATTTAGAATGCCTTTCTCAAAAATTGACCACGCCTCTTTTAAATTTAGAACAAAATTTTAATTTGGAAAAAAAAGGTGTAGAAGGAAAGATAACAGTTCTTAACTACTAAATATAGTTATATATATATATATGTAAACCACCAGAACAGAACAGATAACAACTCTATAACCAAAAACCTCCAAACAATGAGTCCCTGAAGCCACTGGGTTG
>VWZG01005731.1:82747-143100 GCA_013396735.1 Grallaria varia | reverse complement strand
AGCAGAAAGAAGCAGTCCCTCTGAGCGCTGGTTCCTTCTCTCCCGCCGCCGCCCGAAGAAGTAATGAGAAAAAAAAAACAACTCCCAAAACAAAACAAAAGAACTCTCCTCACAGCTATCAGGTTGGAATTTCGGATCATTAGCTGGGACTTCTGTTAAGGAGGGTGTCAGCCCCCAAAGTCTGTGTTGGTAGGAAAGAAAAAAAAATTCTGACAAACTCTAAAACTGTAACACCAGCGTGTCCAGAGAAGGTGTGGTATGCCAGAATAGCGACATGTCTTTGCCTCTTTCCTAAATTTTATATTTGCTGGGGTTGTAGTTAGAGAGTTACAGGCCTCCATACTAATACTTCCGGGCTTAAAAGAAGAGTTGGATGCAGATGCAATGAAAATCAATGCCTGAAATCCAAGTGTATTTCAGCCACCGTACACAGGTGTTAGTGGCCACTCTGGTACTTCTGTGTGGTATTGTCCACATCGGAGAAAGCAGTGAAGAGAGGGGTGAAGGTATTTCTCAAAAAGGCAGGGAATGGATGCCTGGAGAAAAATCCGAGAAGCCTGAGAAGCCAGCTGCCTTTGTGGAAATACTAAAAAGTGCAGAGCAACTTGCTGAGAGGTGGACTCGCTACGAGGTAGATTCAGCTGAATAGTCAGCCTTGCTGTTTGAGATATTTATGGGAAATTGGTGTTACTGAGCAAGGAATTTGATTGGGAAAACTGGGAAAACAGGAAAAAGAAATGATTGAGAAGATTCATAGATAAAAAGTAGGGAATTGTAAAAAGGTGTACAACTTGGCTCACCAAGAGGTTTACTAGATTCAGTTGGGTTTGGACACTGAACTAATAGTAATTCATCTACCTTTCTCCATTCTTCTAGAGGAGATGTCAGCAAGGACAATTAGTATCCTGTGCTGAGCATCAACATTAAGATATATGAACTGGCAAAAATTAAAGCTTTTCAGTTCTATTTTGAGATTTTTAAAAAATGTTTGGAATACATGTTTAATTAGAGAGAGAGAAATAAACCTGTTCTTAATTAAAACAGGTCTTTGAACTTTTTTCTGTAAAATGAAGCTTCATCACATCAAAGCTTCTGCATGTTTTAGAATGTAGAAATCAGTAACAGAATTGGGAAAAAGCTGAGTTTGGGATCTCTGGCCTTCACTGCAAATGTTTTCTATACTCATGAAAGCTACAGATAGGCTCATTTTCCAGCTGTAAGCTGGCATCGCTCCATTAAAGTTAGCTGTTCTTTGATAGCTTATTGTTTTCTAAGTGACTGAAACCGATGTATTTTGTTTTTAAGTGAATGCATGTCTCTTGTAAGGCAGAAAATGCAGGAATATGGTGATGACAATTATTTTAAAATATCATGCAGAGATAATTCTAGTAAGAATGCTAAATTTGCCTAGCTTCAGCACCAGGCATCTGTGGTAACTCCCTGTGTTCATCATTTATGCATATATGCATAGCACCTATTATCATGTTTGCATTTAAAACCACAGAAAGTTTTAGCCTAATATACATATTTTAGAGCAGCTGTGCATTCAAAGTGATCCATTTCAAAGTCCCCATTTTCATTGCGAAACAGCGTCTTTTTGCTTTGGATGTACATTGGCTTTAGTAAGTATGACAATAGAAGTAAGCCTGACTTCATAATGTTTAATATGATTTACATGCAAATGAAGACTTTGCATTCTGGCAGTCATGTCTTTATTCTGATTCTCAGTTCATTGGATTTCATCAACATACATTGTAGTCCTTTTCAAGGTCATTTTAGGAACCGGGGGGGGGGCAGTGGTTGCATTCCATTATCCTACCCATTGTCACTATAGATGTGGAGGGCCAAAGCAATTCTTTCTGGGAAAGCTTGCTGTCAGTGGAAACTGCAAGTATTTTTCTCCTTCCTTCTGCCAGCAGTGAATTTGGTCCTTTGAGTTTTATTATTAAGTACTGCAAGCCAGTGTCTTAATTGCAGAGATAGTTAAAGGCACCAGTAATGAGGTGTGCAGTCGCTAACATGCAGGTTGCCAGAGTAATTTAAAGACACTTCAGTTGGCTTCTAGTGTGAAATGATGGGGATTTGTATTTGCTTTCAAGTAAACAAGAGTTTCCTTTTTTTATTCATGAACAACACTATTCACTCAGTGCTTCCGTAAATGTGAGAGGCCAAGGAATACATGAGAAGAAAGCAATGATAGGACTGATCTTTTCAGGTCTGTTTATTGCTAATTGGCAGGACAATATGTACATACTCATAGTGCTGTTTTTTGTGGAGGATTGTCTGGTGTTGTCAGGTTGGCATTTTCACAACTGTTTCGTTTACACTGAATCAGAAGTCAGGGACCTGAGTAGAAGCAGCTCACCTGTGAGCTTTCGGGACTTAACACTGGAACAAAATTCTTCAAAACTGTGATTGTAGATTGAAAGACAAAAAGATCTGAACTTATAAAATGAAAAATTATTATGGAAAATAAATATATTTCAATTAATCACTGCAAAATAGGTTTTTAATTTTAGCAGTACTGTTGTCTCTGCTGGACTGATTAAGCAGAGCAAGTTGTTTGCTCTTCTTCTTGTGTCAAAGACGGTTTAGTATTCTTTCAGTGTTGAATTATTTAGGATTCTGAACCTGTTCTCTGCTATCTACTTGTTGCTAGTCATTGAAAACAAAAATAAATTTAACATTCTTATACAAACGGAGTTTGATATACAACCTGGTTGCAGGGCTTTGGTTAGGGTTTTCAGTGTGCATGGTGTCCATGAGAATGAGGATGGTGCATGCCTTACTCTTTCTTTTAGAAAGGGTCTTAATCAGTTTGGATTCATTGTTTTTTATGCAAGCATGTAAAAAAAGCTCTTCTAGATGCTGATTTTTCAAAGATAGTAAGTCTTTTCTTACCATCTTTGACATGGACACTGGGTGAAGTTTGAAGGAGCAAAAATTAGGTGTTTTATGAGGTGTTCTGAAATGGTTTCTGGGTGTCGTTTCACCTGGACTGTACAGATCCTTAAAAAGTTGTGTTTAAATTTTTTGTGGGTCATAACACTGAGGGGTAAAAGGACTGTATCTGAGCACTTCCTTACTTAGACTGAAATGGCAAAATGTGGGTGATCAGTGAAGCTGCATGACATACTTTAGTGATGCCACCAAAGTCACTAGATGGTCGTTTACACTTGTACATCAGCTATTTTGAGTTCAGTACCTGGATGCTGAATGTACTTAGGTTCAAATGTTGTCAAGTTAACAAATGGTAATTGAAATGAAAAGAAAATACTGAGGTTATATCACCTCTCATTTTGCTGATTTCAAGATGCCTTGAATCAAAGTTAGGTTGAAACCTGGTCCATCTTAAAGTGGTTCAAAATCAGGGT
Source organism: Grallaria varia (assembly GCA_013396735.1). Taxonomy (NCBI): domain Eukaryota; kingdom Metazoa; phylum Chordata; class Aves; order Passeriformes; family Formicariidae; genus Grallaria; species Grallaria varia. The sequence goes on along the minus strand of VWZG01005731.1, from coordinate 139,726 downwards.
GCTATAATGAGCTGTCTAAGATCCAGTCTTCCAACTTTGTTTTAAGTAAGCATCAGGGTGGTTTTCTTTTTGTCTATACCTGGGAACCATATATTCATCTTAAGGCTATTTTCTCACTCTTGCTCTTGTTTTGATTGTAAACTAATATGTGTTCCCTCAGTAGGAGGCTGTGATTACTCTATTACTGTAAGCATCAAGTGAAAATCATTTTCCAGTCTTGTAATTATCCTCTTACTTAAAAGCTTAATGAAACACTTTCTGTTCTAGGTTGGCTGTGATCGCAGCAAAAACCTGGTGGATATTTGTGGAGAAAAAAATTTCCAGGCTTTTGTCTGTGATGCCCTGTCAGTGCCAATGCGCAGCAGTTCTTGTGATGCCTGCATCTCTATTGCTGTAATACACCATTTCTCCACAGCGGTAAGTCACCCCTCTCTGTGCTCCACTGTGCTGTTGTATTGCTGTGCAGAGCTGTTAATACTACAAAGAAAGCAAAAGGGAAGAACAAAGTGGAAAGAAATTGAAGGTTTGCATTCAGTATAAGCAGTTGTCAGAGCAGAGTTAACGCTGTTGTGCTACTGCTGCTTCTTAGTCTTTTCTGTTCACATTCTCCCTCTGCTTGTCAGATGCCCTTGGTCCTCCTGGTGCTTTAGTCTAGATGTTTGTGTTTCATTTTTGTCTGCTTACAATTAGTTGCATCGGTGAAGGAAACTCTGCTTTGGGAGTCAAGAGCTGTACTGCTTCTCGGCTCAGATGTTTGGCTCTTGGGCAGATCTTGTAGTTTTGTTTTTTTCCCTCTGTGCATTCATTGTCTGTCTCCAAATGAAAGGGACACTACTAACTAGTTTGCTGTATCTCTGAGCTGTATAAAGTTCTCCTGGTAGAAACTATGCTATGGTAACAAGCTTCTAGACCATGCAGCCATCTTAGGGGGCCCCATGGATCTCTCCATACCAGAAATGCAGCAAATGTTTCTCAATCCAGTATAAAAAAGTAGAAAGAAATCTCTTTTAGAGAAGGCTGACATATCTTTGTTCAGGTGGTCAGAGGACTTGTGTTTAGGCTGCAAATCTGACCCCTTCGGCTGCAAACTTGGGGTGTGCATCACCAGCTATGGCAGATTTGAATCTGGGATTTTAAAGACTGAATCATCATCTTGAAGAGGCGTGTGTCATTTTCAGATGGACTGATATGTCCAAGAAATCCTGCCCAGCACAGAGCAAATGGAAAGAGAATAATAGAATCATTCAGGTTGGAAAAGACTTCTAAGATCATCTAGTCCAGCTGTTAACTCAGCAGTGCCAAGCCCAGCACTAAACCATATCCCTGACTGCCACTTCTATGTATCTTTTAAATACTTCCATGGATGGTGACTCCACCACTCCTCTGGGCATCCTGTTCCAATGCATGACAACCCTTTTGGTGAAGAAATTGTGTTTCGGTGAGAACTGTTCAGAAAAATGTCTTGGCTTGCACATAATGATAGACTGTATTGTTGCCTAAAATGAGGACAAAAACTTTTGAGGCAATTTAATTGAGGTAAAGCAGAGAGGAGTTCTTTACTGAAAAGCTTTTCAAGTTCCAAAAGTATAATGACGTGTGCGCAGCATAGAGGTGATTCCTATTTTTATAACACTACTTCATTATCATAACTAAAGATTACATCCAACCCAAGGACCATCCACCATCATACCACCTTGGTGCCACCCTTAGAACCTCCCTCGGGTCTGCCCCTCTGCACGCCTTCCTAGAATTGAGTTGGGGGTCTCAAGACCCCTTACTTCTTCACTATCGTCTTCTTCATGTCACATTTCCATGATTGGAGGTTTTCCAAACTTCACAGGTCTTCTATCTTGTTTTGACTACAATGTGTATGGTTATTCTAGTCCTGGGTCGTGAGTCCTAAATAAAATGTTCTAGTCGCTATCTTACCTTTAGCTAAGATATTCAGGAATGTAGTATAGAGGTAGAAACTGCTAGTTGCTACTTCAAATATGAAAAGCTATACAGCTACATAAAATTTACAAATATACAAAAATATATACATATATATAAATACATAGTCTTAAGGCATCAGTATCATGAATGAAAATGAATAGTGAAAAAACCCTTCCTTTTAATTTTTATTGCATCTTGTGGGGACAGCAAGGAGGAATTGCTGCCATTCCATTCTCCTGACTTGTTATGTGCTAGCTTCACACTTCTGCTTTTCCTTTCCAGGAACGGAGACTGGCTACTATCTGTGAACTAGCCCGGCTTCTAAGACCTGGTGGAACAGCGCTCATTTATGTCTGGGCAATGGAACAAGAATACAAAAACCAGAAGTCTAAATACCTTAAGGAAAAGTATGGTAGTAAAGCCAGTGAAAAGGACATCAATACTGGCACAGCCCAGAGAACTCCTACTGATCAAGTGCCTGGAAGCAGCAGCCAAGACTCAGCATGTTCTGACCAACTCATTAATGACTCAAAGGACAAGGGCTGTGATGCAAGGCCAGTAGGAGCAGACTCCAGACTGCCTGTTCACACTAACCGAACCTCCTTTCAGTCTCAAGATTTGCTGGTTCCCTGGCACCTGAAAGGTGGTACTAAAAAGAAAGAGGAAAACATTGATACAGTGTTGGTTCCAGCTGGCTCCAAGGGATCACAAGAACTCAGTCCTGTTTTCCACCGCTATTACCATGTGTTCTGTGAAGGGGAACTGGAAGCAGCATGCAGATCCCTGGATTGTGTGAGGGTTCAAAAGAGTTACTATGATCAGGGAAACTGGTGTGTGATTCTAGAAAAGTTGTAACCTGTGGTGTTTCCTCCACTATCTGTAGTGTTTTCTTTGTTTTTTACAGCGTGAAAGGTGTTTTTAATGCAGGCTGCAGCTATTGCCTCTTTTAAAACAGCAGAATAAAGACTGTCTTTGAATTAATAACAATGGCTAGCACTGTGTGCATATGTTAATGAATTAATGGCCAAACTGGGATGCTACATCTGCAGAGTGTTTACTTCTGTGAATTACAGTGGAGAGGATTAAGTGGGAAAATACTGGCCATGCAAATCAGTAATGCCAGTATTGAGCTTTTAAAGATAAATGGCCTGGTTCTCTCTTTTCTTACACCAGTTTATGGTGATGTAGTTGTACTGGTCTCCCTGTAGCCCACAGCTAACTGGAATGGAGTTCTGGGCAGGAAAAGCAGAGGTGTTTGCTGTGTAAAACTGTGGGCCAGGGAGGAGGGAATGAATGGTATGTGAAGTAGTTTAGCTGAAGAGTCAAAACGGTTGCCTCTAATTTGATTCTGCATGTTTTGTTGTGCGTGAGGGGTCACAAATCTCTTCAGTTTAGAATTTACTCTCTTGGTTGCAGTAATAATGATTTCTTCAAAGGGAACTGGAATGTCAGTGGGGATACCGTGACCATTTTTCTCTTCCCTGACTCTCAAACACCCCTGATTCATGCTGTCACTCCCCAGATTTCTGTAGCTCTTAACTGTAGTGTTGTTTGAAAGCTCCTCTGAGGTGAGTTGCCCAGCTGGAATATGCTGAGCAGCTCTGCTAAGTGCCTGCATTCCTGTGAGCACAGTTCTCTGTCCTAGTAGCACCAGGACTCGTGGTGTGAGGTGACCCTCAGGTCCTCCTAGGTTAACACCAGGAAATACACTAAAGTGAAGGCAATATTGGTGTGGATTTTCTGCATGGTAGTTTCAATCCCTAAATATTGGCAGTGGAACAAGTTTTATTTACTGCATTTCAGAAGAACAAAGAACTGAAGTAGAGAGGAACTGATGCTGAGCTGGCCGACTCAGCAGGCCTTTTGGCTGTGGCCTGCAATGAATAGCACAATTTATTTAACACAACTCTTGTGCTATCCAAGGGCAGTGCCACCTGCAATGCATTCCTAAATTAAAATGTACTGGGCTGGTTTTTGCAGGGTGAGAGGCTATTGGTGCCTCTAGAAACCAGTGCTGCTAAGCTGCCTGTTACACTGATTTATCACCTGTAGTTGTAGTAAGACCTATGATGTTGGCAGGTTGTGGTGTTGTATCTAGTGGCGTCTAAACTGAGGTGCCCGTCCTAAATCATGTGGGGACTTGGAGGACAGTCATGTGCCCTTGGCCTACTCCTCGCCTCACATGTGCAGGTACAGGCTGCTGTGCTGGCAGTTTGCTCACAGTCACCATTTCTCCTGTGCTCCCATCTTAAAATGGAGAAAATCTGAGGGAACTACAGTGGAAAGAGAGGTGCTTGCTGCCATCACAATTCACCTGGCCTGTGCCTTGCTCGCTATCTGCTTCCAGAGAGCCCTTGGGGAAGATCTCATTCCTCAGGTGCACATGTTGTCCATGTAGCAGCAGCCCTGTCCTAGCCAATTTCTTTCCTTTGGGCCACATGGACATATGTCTGTGGTGATGAGCCCGCTTGGGCCTGTTCAGGAATTATTTGCACACATTCAGTGAATATCACATAGCTGGAAGCATGTTTTGCATCAATGCCTCTTAGCTGGCTTCAGTACTGGGACACCATGTCTCAGTGGAGCAACACACTCAGTTCCCAGCTTCACTGTGGGACCAGAGCTAGGATGCAGTACCGTAAAATGTCAGTGTGTCCCTGCTGAGAGAGGGCAGGGACAGCCTCTGCTGGGTGTCTGTGCAGTGACTAACTCAGTAAATTGAGCTGCCTATTATTTCTGATTTTGTGGATTGCAGTCATGTAGAATAAAGTAGGCGGACCACATCTCCCCTGCTCTGTGTCTGCACAGCCCTGTGTTTGCTGGTGCCTGGACTCCTGCTGAGCACACAGCAGCTGCTGTTACATTTGTACATTTGCCTGTAGGTGCATTTTCTGTAAGAATGTACAGTGTGCTGGCAAAAAACACAAGCACTGCTTGAAACAGTCTGAAGTGTTGCTGTATCTTGACCTTGTGTGACAAATTAGAAATCAGGTCTGCAGCTGTTCTGGATTACTCAATGTACTCTTGTTCTGACTGGGGGATAGCTCAGAGGTGCTGCCTCCAAGTTCACTGCTGGCTCTGAGCTGGGCACAGGCTTAAGCGCTGTTCTAATCTGGGGCTTGAATGCATCAAGTAATGCATCACATAAACCCTGAGCAGTTGAATATGGACTTTATGTTATAGAGTGATCTATTTTTCGCAAGCCCTGTGGCTCCTCCAGAACTCTGCTGCTTCCCTCTGTTTCCCTGGCAGAGGCAGCATTAAGCAGTGTCTGGTGCGGCATTCAGCATTTCTTGACTGCCGGGCTGATTAACATAATTTGTTGACTGCCACATATATGAAGAAGTCAGATTCTCTCTTTCACTAGTTCTGCAGTGAACCACCTGGATGTCTGAGAGAAGAGTAAGACTTCTATCAGCCTTCAAATACCACTGATCTTTCTGTAAGATCCTTCTTTTAGCTAAGTCACAGCAGGATTTCTAATCCATTTCACCCTGGCTCAAAGCAGAAAATGTTGCTCTCCCTGTCCCAGGCAGCCTGATGGTGATAGGTCTCGTCAGATGTGGTTCTGGAAAGAGGTTCTGGCATGAAGAACACCAGCTTGGGCAATGCTGAGTAAACAGGCACACTGGGTTGAACGTGCAATACAGAACTCCTTAGCAAAGAGGGTTTTCCTGGCTTTTCTGAGGGCCACGAGCTGGAGAATGGCCGCAGTAGCACATCAGCTTTCAAAGACGCTAGAAGAGTTAAAAGTGCTCTGTCATCCTCTGGAAATGTTATGAAATATTTCTTTGATTAAAATCAGGCAGTCTCTTCCAGTGCTGGAAGAGGAATTGAGTGCTGAAGGAGAAAATGACAAGGGAGGATGGCAGGTAGATGTTAACAAAATGTATTGCAGAGGTTTATTGAGGAGTTCCTTACAACACAGAATTATGTGCCACCACAGTTGTCCTCTGTAGTACTCACTTGCCCCTTTCTACCTCCTGGAAGCCTAATGTGATGAAACTCTTTAAGGTCAACAGTTGGATTTAAATGTTAAAAGTTTCATGGTGCAGTGGTTTTCATAGTAATTATGTTCCTTTTTAGGCCATATTTAAATAACAAATGTCCTTAAATGCTTATTCATTTCCAGTCTAGAAGATAAAGAGAAAGCAAAGCTCCAAGTGACCTGTGCTGTGAATGCAAATGCCTCTCCCTTGGCAGTCTTCCCTGATGTCCCAGTCATCCTCAAAGTGTCTCAGTGCACCCAGAAGTGGGGAGGTGGGAATTTCTGCTCTGGCCCAAATATGACCCTTGGTTTGGCTCCGGGACATGCAGAGTAGTGTCTGGTGTGATCAGAGGTGGCAGTTTTGGGGCTCACTATCCCCTTTGTTCCCAGCCTCCTGTTCTGGAGACCATGAGGCTACCCCAGGTCAGGTACCCCGACCCTGCATTGGACCATGTGTTGCACTGTCCTTCCCTGACAAAGCAAGTGCTTCAGGGCATCTGTGCGCTTAAAGCCATGTAAAGGATGATGTGGTTTGTTGTCCTAGGGGCAGACAAAAAATGAAACCTGCAAAGCACGGAGTAGTTTTTTTAACTCTACAGAGGTCCTTCAGACTGATGTCCTGGTGCAGCCATGCCAGTGACAAAAATTCCTCCAGATCTCAGAGTCTGGATTTCTCTTGAAGTGCTCAACTTAAGCTTAGCAGGGAGAGGTTTAGGATAGCAGATGGCAAGGATGGACTGCATTGCTTTGCTGTCTGAGAGCCACAAGGGACCACAGCTTCTCTTCAGAGAGCTTGAAGGACTGGCCTTGGCACAGTGAGCAGAAGATGAACTCTTGTATTGCTCCTTGAGGCTATATAAAGTCAGGATAGAGGACAATGCAGTGGGCAAGGCAATTTGCCCTGGTTTTGAACTTCTCAATTTTAATGTGACAGAAGAATTCTTGATAGATTTATATGTCAGTCTTTGATCAAAACCTTGAAATCTACTTGAGAACCTATTTCTGGTGAAGCTTCCAAATGATCATTCTGAGAGACTATTTAGGTCTTTTCTGAGCAACAGAAGTCTTTAAGTTTGCTATTTGCCTGTTTTAGTGGGGAGTTTTTTTCTGTTTAGTGTATGTTAGTTTTTTTCAGAACTGTTTCTCTATTTTTAGTGGAGTTTGTCAAGACTCTAGTTTTCTGTGCATAACAATTTCCAACATGGTTTTATTGAAATCTGTGATGAAAAATTTGTGGATGTGTTTAGTGAGATTCTGCATGTGGAAAAAAAAAAGGCATTGCCATGTGCACAGAACAATACAAAAAAACCTTTATAGTTTGATTGTAAGTAACACATAAAAAAAACCCAATAGTGAAAAATTCCAAGTATTCTTCCCTATGGCAAGCCATGTTCTCTCCTGTCCATGCTATGACTGAGTCATGGTTTGATGCAGAAAAGCTCAAGATAATCTCTGAGCTTCAGAGAGGCTGAAGACACCAGCTTTGGTGCTGGTTATTTGTCATTAGCAAGACAGCCATGGTCTCAGCCCTCTGCATCTCAGGCGAATCATGGAAAGTCAGATTCTCCTAAAATTCTTCTATGCCAAACTTGAAGGTCACTGAGCTCAAGAGCTGATCTTACAGTTCTGCATATCCTTCTCTGTGCCCTCAGACTCAGAGCATGATTTCAACACAAGGGGCAGAGCATACTTCTAGATAAAGGTGAGTGTTTGGGGTCAAAAGCTCTGAGAAGCTCTTGACATAGGAGCATGGTCTTCTGTCTCCTGGTATGTATTTTTATGGCATCATGCATGGTGGAAGCAGAAGTTACCACACTTCACAGGGGGAGCTTAGTTCCATGGAGCTGTAATGAGGATGGCTTGAGAAAGGACCACCTCCTGAGGCTTAGACACAGCTTTGAAATGCAGATAGGAGGTAGGTGAAGAGCTGCTTAGTGATGGCAATGCACAAAGCAGGACTGCAAGTACCTTGTGTAAACATTCAGACCTACAAGCCTGTTGTTCATTTGAATTTTAGATGTGTGTTATTTCCATCTTCCCTAGTTCTGTGTTGCTAGGAATCAAGGTGCAGCATGCACTTGCTAGCAGGACAGCCTGTTCCTTTCAGAATCAGGTGCCCTTGGACCAGATTTTGTTTTGTATCAGAGTCAGAGGTGGTCAAGTCCAAAGCCCCATGCTCTGGAGGGGCTGGGAAGTAAAGGCTTTAGAAGAAGGAGCACATCATATTCAAAATAATCAGAAGGGAAGGGCATAGGTATGAGCACTCTCTGGAGTTGCTCTGCTTTGATGGTTTCTGTTTAAGAAGGGATGTGAGGAAGGACCTGCAGGAATGCACACGGAGACCTGTTCTCTTCTAAGCTCACTAAGCTGCTTCCTGGTCTGTGAGGTGCCATGGGGAAGGGGAAAATCACTCTGCCAGTGTGTGCACAGATGGGGATACAGAAACATCGTTGTTATTCTTGTAATGCTTCTGCTTGGTTGAGAGAGACATTTGCTTTCTCAGCTGTACAGGACTGCAATATGACAGTGTGGTGGGTTGACGCTGGCTGGATGCCCAGTGCCCACCAAAGCTGCTCCATCACACCCCTCCTCAGCTGGACAGGGGAGAGAAAATATAATTAAAGGCTTGTCGGTTAAGATAACACCAGGGAGAGGTCACTCAGCAGTNTTTCAGAATCAGGTGCCCTTGGACCAGATTTTGTTTTGTATCAGAGTCAGAGGTGGTCAAGTCCAAAGCCCCATGCTCTGGAGGGGCTGGGAAGTAAAGGCTTTAGAAGAAGGAGCACATCATATTCAAAATAATCAGAAGGGAAGGGCATAGGTATGAGCACTCTCTGGAGTTGCTCTGCTTTGATGGTTTCTGTTTAAGAAGGGATGTGAGGAAGGACCTGCAGGAATGCACACGGAGACCTGTTCTCTTCTAAGCTCACTAAGCTGCTTCCTGGTCTGTGAGGTGCCATGGGGAAGGGGAAAATCACTCTGCCAGTGTGTGCACAGATGGGGATACAGAAACATCGTTGTTATTCTTGTAATGCTTCTGCTTGGTTGAGAGAGACATTTGCTTTCTCAGCTGTACAGGACTGCAATATGACAGTGTGGTGGGTTGACGCTGGCTGGATGCCCAGTGCCCACCAAAGCTGCTCCATCACACCCCTCCTCAGCTGGACAGGGGAGAGAAAATATAATTAAAGGCTTGTCGGTTAAGATAACACCAGGGAGAGGTCACTCACCAGTTACCATCATGGGCAAAACAGAGTAGAAAAATGAAAAATAAAACTAAATCTTAAAATCACCTTCCCACCACTTCTTCCTTCCTTATGGGCTTGACTTTATTCCTGCTCCTCTACCTCCTCTCCCCAGTGGCACAGGAGAATGGGGAATGTCAGTTTATCACATATTGTTTCTGTTGCTGCTTGCTCCTCAGGGGAGGACTCCTCACAGTCTTTCCGTGTTCCAACATAGGGTCCCTCCCACAGGAGACAGTCCTCCACAAACTTCTCCCAGTGTGAGTCCTTCCCACAGGCTACAGTTCTTCACAAACTGCTCCAGTGTGGGTCCCCTTCAGGGTCACAAGTCCTGCCAGAAAACCTGCTCCAGTGTAAGCTCCTCCCTCCATGGAGCCACAGGTCCTGCCAGGAGCCTGCTCCCACGTAAGCTTCCCACAGGAATAACATCCTTCTTTGGGCTGTTTCTCCCCCATATTCTCACTCCTCCTTTCTCTTGCTATAATTTGCTTCTGTGCAATATTTTTTTCTCCTTACTGACTCTGTTATCCTGGAGGTGCTACTACCATTGCTGAGGGTCCATCTTGGAGCCAGCTGGCATTTGACCTGTCAGACATGGTGGGGAACTTCTGGCATCTTCTCACAGAAGTTGTCTTTGTAGCCCCGTTACCAAAGCCTTGCTACGCAAAACCAATACAGGCAGAAAGGGCAGGACTTGTGGAATTCCCTGTAAATGAAGCAGCTTGTAGACAGAGGCTCCAGGCACAGTCTGTTAGTTCAGTGGTCTTAGAGACTCTGAGTCAGAAGGACTCGCTTGCAGAATTGCATCGTTGATTTTCCTGGAATGTTCTCCAGTCCTGTGGAAGGAAATGTTTGCAAGGTTTTCTGCTCTCTAGAGACATGTATGTTGCTGTGCAGACAGAACCAGCCTGCTGTGCTGGACAAACACATCCCTCTAACTACTTAAGATGTGCCCACAAACACACTGAAAGCTTGCTTTTACATTAGTCTGAGGAACAGTCTGTATTAGACAAGGTAAATGCCAAATTCTTTGTCGTCTCCTCATCTATTCTGGTAATAGCAGGGAGGGGCTGGGGAACATAACATCATATAGATTCTAATCTCTTTACAAACTGCACTGTCCTGGCACCACTATTCTTTATGGAAACAGAACCACTATCTCTGTTCAAAGGAGGCAGTAACTGATGGCCAACAGCTGGCACACAGAGCCAGATCCAGGAAAAGGGGATAAAACAGAGGGAAAGTGACTTTGTTTCAACTTTCTAGCAGAGGGACGGGAACACCAGAGCTGGCTTGGGAGCAAAACAAGGAATTGAGTCATAAGGGGAGAAACTGTATTCATAGTTTGGGTTGGAAGGGACATTGAAAGACCATCTAGTCCAACTCCCTGTCAGGGGCAGGGATATCTTCTAGATCAGGTTGTTCAACGCCCCCTCCCTCCTGATGTTGAACACAATATCAGATCAGGAACCATGTTTGATGTACTTTCTCAAACTCAAACCTGAAAGACTTATGTACTCTTAATTAAAAGTGTTTACCTCACCCACATGGCTATGGGCTACTTGAGTACTGAGTTTTCCTTTTGAGGAAAGAACCATGAAAAACAGTGTTAACTTTTACACCCCAAATCTTAATTGGGGCTTGCTTGGTCTTCACTGAAATAATCTCCCTCCCTTTACTCACTGCACTTTTACCTTTTTGATTTTCCTGACTTTTAATATTTGCTTCTCTGTATTTATGCCTGGGGAAATGGTGATGTCCTGTTTTTATGTCCTGTTCTTCCCCTCACAGAACCCTTATGAGTATGAAACTTCCAGTTTACATTAATACAAATACAGATGTTCTTCATATGTACTAGTAAGATTAAAGTGTGCATCTTGCTACTACTGGCTTTTGATTTAAAGATTTGATTTCCATCACACTCATGTTGATAATGGATATAAGGTAACTAAATCATATTTCAGTCTTTAAGAGTTACAAGGCAGTGTAGGAAGTCAGGAAATTGCTTTAATGTACTAAGATGAAAAACCAGGGAGATTATAAAACAGGTTCTAGGGAAGAGCATGATGAATAGAAGCTACAACTTAATATCAATAGAGAATGACACCAGAGAGTGGAGACTAATAGTGATCAGTTAAATGCCATGATCCCATTGGAACAATTAAATGTCTATCAGAGATATTAAATATAGGCTAGAAAAACAGCAATCAGGCTGACTGATAGCAAGCTGTTGGTGTGCATACAGGATGAAGAGAGTTTTTGAAAACTACGTGGAAAGTCAGCTGTGTAGGTAAGTCCCTCCTGAGCAGAGCTCAGACATTCTCCATATAAAGTGAACAGCAAGGAGCACCTTTGAGGAATGGTGTGCCAGGAATAAATGTCACGTAGCTGTCACTTCATACAGCAAATGTTCTGAATTTTACAAACTATTCCCCTGACAGTATTTGGTGGATGGGGAGCTGTCTCAAACACCTAGATTATGAGAGATTTAGAGGGATAACATTTTCTGTATGTTATAAAATTTTCACGTTTACCAGAATCTAAAAAGTTTTTGTTTCAGAATTGCAGTTTTGTTATGCCTGTAAATATCACATGAACAGTTTCTGTTTGCAAAGTGAAAATGATAAAGATTTGTCTAGGAATACTAAAGAAGATTAATAGCTAATGTCTCCAGTGTGCTTTGTTTTGTGTATTCTTCTCGCTGCTACAATTAAGGATTTCTTGTCATTATCACTCTCTGTGTGTCACTATGGTTTTCTATAATTTATTGGGGAGAAAAGAGGGAAAGACATTTCATTCATCATTGCAAATCTCTTTTATGTGTGCTAATGTGCTTTATATGAAGTGATTACACCAGCAACATCAGCATTTAGACCCTAATTTATTATGCAAATAACTTTCTCTGCCTTAACTAATATGTGTCCTCTTGGGACAGAATCAGAATTGCATTGCTTTGTCCAAACTCCCTGAAAGGCCATACCTGACACCTCAAGCGGCCATAAATGATTCATTATCCTTCTCTCACCTGCCTCCTCACCAGATATTTATTACAGAGAAGTTTGGTGAATGCAGACAGCTTCTTCCTGTGCCTGATGGTGTTCTTGTCCGCAAGCTAGATACAAATTTTTAGGCTGAGCCACCTGACCTAACTCTAAAAGACATCTATGTTGATGCCTACATCTCAGGTCAACAGCAAAACTTTGAATAGTTTTTATTTTTCCGATTTCGTTTTGTACAGCATCCCTGTCATACTTCTGCACTTGCAGCAAGCCACAACTGGTATGTAAATACTGTAACATTCTTAGATTCTTTGCAATAATTTTGGGCTATTTTGAAGGTGGTCTTTTTTTAATTTAGTCTAACCTGTGGCTTTGTCATAATGGCAAATATCTGATATTGTCGCTTTGAAGAATAATGCAAGAAGGAAGACAGAGACAATCTAGTGGGATTCCTTGTCCTGTCTGTTTCTTCTTCCCTTCATTTACAGTAAATAAACTGATCTAAGCATTTTATGTTAGGATTTTATCTAAAGCCCCCTGGGAACTGATGGACAGTTGCCCCTCTGCCTTCTGTGAGCTCTGGATCAGACTCTGAGGTAGGTGGCTTAGCCAGCAGGCTGGATATGCCAGGTCTGATGTAGCATAAGAGAGGAGTGGAGGTGCTTTGCTTGTAGGTCTGAGGGCATCAGGACCTCCAAGCAGGCAGCTGCTCCATAGGGAGCTTTATGGAGGTACATCTGGGCACTCTCTGGATCATGGACACAGAGAGTGCGCTCTGACATGAAATTTGTCTCTCCCCCTTAAGCCAGCTGTGCCCGTGTTATATCATTACAAAACAGCAATCCCAATGACAGCAGTACTTTTTCCTTTGATTTTTATGAAAGCAAAGGCAGGAAACACCTAATTTACAAGCAAATAAGATGGAGAAATGTGTCATTGCAGTATCAGTAATTGATTTTCTCCTTCCAATGCAGAAATGCGCTGTATTATGACTTCAACATAATGACAAGCTTACTTTTGTGGTAAAACTAATGTCCTTTATGTAAAAAATAAAAAGAAAATCAATCTTCTATCACAATAATCAACTATATAGATGTATTTATTCTTAGTTATGTCTTTGTCTTATATTCCTACTTAAATTTAAATTAAAAGGAAAACTATTGAAGCAAAATAGAATAAACTAATGTAAAATACATATTTTTGTAAATTATTTTGTGCTTCTTCAAATGATGTCCTATTTAGATGCTAGATCAAAACTGAAATTGTGATTCCAAGGTCTGGAGAAAGTTTCAAAATTTTTATCAATAAAAATAGTTGATAGTTTGTTGCTTAGCCATTCTGTCTCATCAGATAGCTCATCTTTGATGATTTCCGGAGAGCAGAAGATGAAGCAGCACCTTTCTCATCTCATTTGACTGCTAAAACACACATCAGTCCCTAATGTTAGGCTTCTCATACACTTGGATGAGTTCAAAGTATAAATTTGCAACCAAGGAACTACTAAAACGTTCTTCTCAGGGAGGCAGAGTTCTTTACAGTATGCTGCAGCTCTCTTTGGCAATCATTCAAGTTACAATCTGGCAATATCTAAAACTCTGTTAGAACAATTGCAGTGAATCCCACACTCCTCCTTTTGGAAAGCAAACCCTGCCTTCAATTCCAGTTTCAAAGTTCCCCAGCCTTTCACACTGCCTTATTCTTCTAGATAAAGATGGCAAGGATAAGAAACAGAGAAGAGGTTGTTCATTCTTTTTTTTTTCACTTGCCTCTCAGTTAGTTTCCAGAAATGATTTGCACAATTATATAGTCTTGCCACATTCTTCTGTCCTCTCTAAATCTCACAACACAAACCTGATGGGTTTTTGCCCTTCTTCCTTTCTAAATCAATCTCTGCACAACATCCCTTTCTGAGGACTTCTTTGTGTGTGCCATCCAGTTTTTCATCTTTATTTATGTACACAGTCCCTCTCTCTGGTCTGATTACCTCTAAATTCTCACCCACATCAGATTTCCTAATATTCCAATACAGAAAGAATCCATTGACTCACAAGTAAGTCAGTGCTCGAGTCCCTTGAAAATCCTAACGCTTTATGCTTCCCATTCAAATCCTTTCCTCAGATTATTTGCCTCTGGACCTCTACAGGCATCCCAGGCTGGAAAATTTTGACATTATGCCCTTTAGTAAACAGCCCTTCTGATAAATAGCCTTATGCTGTTTTTAATTTATCATAAGAACCAATTTTGAGATGTTTCTGGCACGACCTTTTTATTGAGTGGTTATGCCCTTCCAGGGAGTGCAGTTTCTTTGAGGAATGCTTCCAATATTATTTTTTTTTTATTGCCACTGTAATGATTTCTGATACATGTACTCACTTCACATCTCACTTTTTTCAGTCTTCATCCCATACTCTGAGGAAGGCTCAAAGTATATCTTATTTAGAATTCATCAGTGCCTCTCACCAGGCTACCAGAATGAGGATATATTTCATCTGGCCCAACTGTTGAGATCCCTGTTTTCCTCCAGATTGCTTCCTCTCAAATTGCAGTTAAATTGCTGCAAAGACACCAGAAACTAGCATCCATATTCAGAGCATAAGAAATATTTTTCAGTCCTCCAGCCAGTTCATTATATTCCCTAATCAATGAGATAAATTAGACTCTCCTCCAGTATTAGCGCTCTCTACTGTGGCCTTTGTGAACTGGGATTTGCAGAGAGGGCCTCAGACAGAACTTTTAATAAAGGCATCTGATTCTGGGAGGTGGTTTAGTTTAAGCCCCTTTATGACACTAGCAAAAGAAGCCTGTCTCTTGTGGCTGGTAACACTGTGTCTGAGCCTAAAGGCAGTGTCCATTGCAAGCCTCCCTGGTGGAGGCTAGAGGAAGCCTGGTCATCCTGTGAGGTTCCTGTGTGTCTAAGCCAGAACTTCTGGTGGTACATAAGATGAGAGAGGGATGCAGGACTCCCGCCTTTGGGCTTGACTCGGTTTCACAGTTGTGCAGACTAGAGGAAAACTGTTACAATATTTTCCTCTCTACTTCCTCACAAAGTAACATAGTCTCCTTATCTAGATTAGTGTAAGCATCAGACAAAGAAACAGTTTCAGCGTATCACATTGTCTGTATTTCCTTAAAAGAGACTGAAATGTGCACTAAAATATCACCTTATTCAGCATTGCAAACATACGCAGTGAAAGCAGTGATTTGTCATGCCATTCATTAAAGCTGAACCTTTCCTAACTCGAATGGTTTCTGGGTCAGGGTATAAGAAGCACATTTTTTAACAAGGCCTCCAGTTTTGTATATTATTTTTACCAGAAATAATCTCTAACCCATCTTTCTAAGGCACTGGTACTAAGAATACACCAAAAGAACCCTCATGTTTATCATGCATTTTTCTTGGGTCTCAGGCTGCATGTGGCAAGGATGTAAATTCGAAGGTATTCTGCAGTGAAAAACATTTGCATCATTTCCTTTTAATGAAGCAATGCTAATTATGGAAAGATCTTGTCTGTATGCTTTGAGTTAGAGGAATTACTGAGATTAATCTGGCTCTTTCTGTTGATATTGCACAGATTAAGTAAACATAATTCTGCAATCTTTGGCTCTGTCCCTGTTCTCTAATTTCTGTTACAAAACCTGAAAGACATGGAGTCATCTTGCAGGCCACAGTTAGATTTTTCAATCCAAGATCCTTGGTAGGAGATTTGTTACGATAGCCAGAGCTCTTCCCTCACTTTTGCTCTTCCCAAATAATCCTCTCAGTTGAGTCAATCCACTTGTTCAGGCTGACATGCCAAGCAGTCTCCTGGGAGAAGAGGTGACAGGAAACATAGGGTCAAAAATAATTTCTTACTTCTTGCCTATCTGCCCTGTCTAAGAAATGCTAGGCTTTATAAGGCATAAAGGCCATATAATAAGACTTTGTTCCTGTGTGACCAATCGCTTTCTGAATCCACCATCTTTGCAGGACACCTGCTGGATTTGTGTATCTCTCGCCTGTGTCAGCAGCTCCCTAAGATGTTTCTGACAGGCAGAGTGAGGGCTTGAAACCACATCACAGGGAAATATTAAGTGGATCTTGACTACAAAAGACACTATGTTTGGTCTCTCCCATTCTGAAGCTCCTCAGACAGAAGATCCCAAAGAACACACTAAAAGAAATCCAAGGTCCTCCCACTGTATGGCCTCTTTTCTGACTTGGTGATATCCAGCCTGGTGGCACATACTTGAAGATAAGCTCTCTTGGTGTTGCCTGTGTGTTAGCAATAACAGGGGCCCAGAGGGACATTTGTGCTTCAAAGTGAGGTGGGCAGCAAGACAAGCTGGTAGTGCCACACTCCTGAGAAGGTTTGCTGTCAAGAGTAGTGACAAAAAGGGTGACTTGGGATGTCAGGCATATTACTCAGTATTTACAGCTATTTCTGAGTCAAAGGCTGAGGCAAGAATTGGATATGAAATCATCCTTCCCCCGTAACATAGTAGTATAATATAAAGAAAAATGAAAAGCAATTTCAGGAATTGTGGGGTGAAAATTGGAGAGGAGTAAATTGTTCAAGTTGCTGCTGAAAGAGACAATTATGGACACTCTCTGTGGCAGTCAAATTCTGTGCATAATTATCATTACAGTGCTATAGTAATTTGGAGCCCTTTCCAAGAAGCAAAACCTCACTGGTCTCAACAATTCTTTTTCATGACTGTTCACCATTTCATAAAAGAAAGACATGCTCCCCATTCCATGTGTTTTTTGATTCTTTAATGCAGTGAAAGGAGGTGACTCTCCTACAGTACTCCAACGTAGTGTCCAGATGGGAGTGTTCCTGCAGCTCCCTGTAGTTTGCTGGGTGCTGTCTATGTGAGTGTGCATTAGGCTGAGCTACAGCACTGCAGGGAAAAAGGGCAAAGACAGCCCCAAGATCTTTGGAGCCAAAGGCTGCGGTTATTCTGTACAGTGCCTGCAACATCAGCTTAAGTTATGGCTGCTCCTGCAATGAGTAGGATGATACAACTATCTGTAGGATGACCCTACAACCAGGCTTCTGCAGCTGAGCTGCCTTTAAAAAGCAAAAGTATGCTTTAATCTCACTTAAAACCAAAACCAAGCTCTTTGCACTGCATTGAAACTCTGTCTAAGAATATTTTAGATACTATTGCACTGGTCTGACATACAGGGACTGATAACCTAAAGTCCAAGGGTTTTAATTCCTGCACCAGCCAGTTGGTCTGAGTAAGTAATTATTTTTTATTTTCAAAGCAGCTGATCTGAAGTTCCCTGGACTTCTGCAAGATGAGCAGGCACCAGAAACAGACTTAGCCATTTCTCTCGAAGTTGTGTTACCAGACTCAGCAAATCAAGAACAGGAGGAGAACTAGCCCTGCTACGAGCTTCCTGTCTGATAAAAATATTTTCAACTTTTCTAAGGAAAAAAACCCCCAAACCCTGAACACCTAAAAGCCCCACAAGAAACTAACTGAACGAGTTGTCATTTCACATGTGCAATAGCTTCCTCACAAACCATTCATTAGTAGAATAATAGAATTATTTGGGCTGGAAAATATCTCTAAAATGATCAAGTCCAACCACCAATCCTGAACTGCCAGGTCATCACTAGAGAATTTCCCAGATGAAGGATTCACTTCATTACAGTCATGAAATTTGGGTGGGGAGAGGGAAAATGGATGTTCAAAATCCCATTGCCCAGTCTGCTGAACTACAGCTGAAGTTATCATTTATTTTCAGGGAAGCTGAGGAAATTAACAAAATAACTATCGCCCAGGGGCAGACAACAGGCAATTTGCTGTTGAATATGAAACAATGGGTGAATCATTATTCGATTCACCACAGCCTGCTCATTTTGTTTTCATTGCAAACTGAGCTCTTCTTTCCAAGGCAGGCTTCCAGGATACTCAATGTCACCGAGGCTCTTTTGTTGCTGTCAGGAGCAATTTTTTTGATGGACAGTAGAAAATCATCTGCTTTTTCAATTCAGGTACTCACTGCACATTCAGGCAATGGCAACTAATAACCCAGGGATTGCTGCTGCATTGATTTTTGGGCAAGGTGTCACTGAATTTAGACACAGTTGCTTTAATTTTCTCCTGAGGAAATATAATGACATTTCTATGAAAGAAGCATGCTTTTCCCTATAATTGGGTCATTCTTTGGCTTGGTGGGAGGGTTTTTTTGTTTGTTTTGTTTTTTGGTGGTTTGTTTTTTTCCCCCCTGCATTTTTATTTCTCAGACAAGGCAATGAAAATTCCCATCCCAGTCTATGTAATCTCTCAGAACTGAATGTAAATGACTGCTTAGCAGAACCAAAGGCAACTGAAAATAAAGTAGTTTAAAAAATGAACAGGATGACAATTAACTGAAATGAAGTACATTTTGAACTGGGTAGCCTCTTACCAGCATCCTCCTGGATACTGTTCTTCATTAGTATGAAGACTTCAGAATGTGTTCTTATAACTGAGATAAGAAACTCTCCAGTAGAACTGCAGGAAAGCATTTTGTATTCTCAAAGTAAAAGAACCCCTTTTCCCTAGTAAAACATTGCCTCTTGCTTAAAGAAAACTGCACAGGATTATACTGGGTGGAGAGGATTTTTTTCCTAACCTTTTTTGTATAAAATTAAAACATCAAGCTGAGAGCTGAAGACACATAGTGAAGGTTAGCAGCATGGAGGTTTATAACATAGGTCAGTTGGAGAGTCACCAGCTTCTTTCAGAGAAAGTGTAAAATGTGCCATTAAATGGAAAATAATTTACTCGGCAAGGTCAGCATCTCCCTGTAGAAGTTCAGCAAAGGTCAGTATCTCCAAGGCATTATTATTTTGTTAGGATGTTTAGCTTTGACCTTGAGAATGAGAAGACTGAACAGAAGTGCCCAGATAACCATTAAAAGCAGTATACCAAGGACTTGTTCCCTAGGCTCATTGGAGATTTACAAGCATGTAAGGAACTCTCAGACACACTACTATCTTTAAAGAAGTAAGACTAAATGTTCCTTTTTACCTGCTTCCTCAGAGAAAATGCTTTTCTTGGATGAGGAGAGGAAATGAGATTAAATTATATCATCCTTTCCCTAACTGCTGACTTTAAAAATAAAGACACCTCTCCAAAATAGCCTTCTAGGTTTTATTGTTCTTCAGTTTTTGAGATTCTAGAATATATTTCCATCATAGTCTCTTTCCTAAAAACAGGAATATTGGAAATATATTTCTAAATTAAAATGTACAGTACCACCTTATTAATGATGTGGAGGGTTACAAGTATCAAGAATAACACCAAATACTGCAAGAACTCACCTTCTGCATTGTGTTCTCTTGTTTGCCTGTAACTTTCTGCTATTGAAAACACATTCTCTTGTCTCACTCCCATACTGGAGGAAAAAAAATTGTCCACAGCTGTCACTATCCATGCCTCGCCTCAATTTCCAGGCTTTCTGCTCTTATTTCCAAATACTTCCTAAACTAATTCAGTCACAAATAGTCTGCTCAGCCCATGGACTATCAATTGGCTGTTTAGGTTGATATAAATCTATTAAGCCAATGTGCCTGGCTGTGTGTTTAGCGAATTAGGGAGCTCACACTTGAGATACTCTGCTGGATGCCTGGTACAAGTGGTAATGGAAAGAAACCACTTTGGTGGTGAGAAGAGCACATCACACTCAGAGAAGAGGCTTTCCTTACTGGGCCAAACGTGCTTTTCTTGCTTTTCCTCTCTCAACTAGTGTATTTTTCTGCATATAGATAAAGAATGAGAGTAGCATTAGTCAATCCTGCTGGAACATCTTCTGTATCCATCTGTTTGCTTTGTAAATGGCTCCCCAAAGGGGGTTCACATGCTGCTTTTCCACATGGTGCCTATGAAGCTCTATCAGTTATCATTCCATACCTAGTGGTGATCTACAACAGGTTTTTCTTGGGATGTCGTTAATTGTCAGCATAAATTGAACAAATATGCAAATGCAATTTACACATTTATTACCACTGTGGAGATGATGATTAAATTACCATTATCACTTTGAAAACATACTGTCCCATGCAAATAGCTAACAAATTAGCCAAGCACTTTGCTCAGACCTTTGCCTAAATAATGTTCTTACTTGGCAACTATGAACACATTTGGTGTCAGACACATTAATAATACTCTGATCTCATCCCAAACAAATTATATCTCAGTTAAAAATTTGCTTCACCGGAGGTATAGCAGTCCCATCAAACACTGGTGGCCAACTGCGACTTGTGTTTGAACGTGCCTATTTTTTAATTTCTTTCCACTCAGCCCAGCACAGCCTGAGCAGACAGCACGCTGACGTTACTGGGGCCACAGGCTGGCTCGGATGCACCGAAACAGTAGCAGACAGGGCTGAGAGGTCATCTGGAGGTGGATTGTGGCAATGGGGAGTAAGGGGAGCTATATGACACTGGAGCACTGAGCATTGTTTGTGCCACATTTCCCTTGTTCTCTCTCACTAATGCAGGTCCAGATGAGCAGGCTGAGGTCTGCAGGAGGTAATTTTGGCCCAGTGGGAGGGATGAGCCTGGAGGTCATATCCCCATTGTGAAGGAATACATTTGGTGCAGATGGCTCCGTGTTCAGCTGTGGCAGGAGATGTAGGTTGAGATCTGGGGGGCAGGAGCCTGAGCCCCAGGCAAGAGGTCATGAACTGCCAAAGGGCATGGGCATCTGCGGCACTGGCCATGTGACCGGACGCTCAGGGATGTGGCAGGAGCCAAGGACTCCAGACTTTACTGCTCTTGGACGGTGAGGGCGTAAAAGCCCATGCATTCCTTTCTTCAGGATCCCTGCAGGGATGCACCGGCTCGAGCTGCCATTTTGTTGTACCATGATTAAATTATAATAAGGATAGAGACATCTGAGATTCTGCTATGGGAAACCGACTGAAGTGGCTCCTGCATGGTCAGGCATGGAAGTTTCCTTAACATCCATCCTGGGACTGCGTGGTCTTGTCAGTCAAGCAGCACGTGGTTCTGCTAAGGTGCTGTGCCGCAACACAATGTGTACAAGACCTTCACCTCTGGGGCTGTGGGAAACCTTCGGGGAGCTCTGAGTAGAGTGGGGGGAATCCACCTTGGAATGACAGACAGATGCTGGAAAGCAGTGCTGTGGGAAAGGACCTGCGGATCCTGGTCAACAGCAAGTTGAACATGAGTCAGCAGTGCCCTGGCAGCCAGGAGGGCCAACCCTGTCCTGGGGGGCATTGCCAGCCGGTCAAGGGAGGGGATTGTCCCTCTATGATCTGCACTGGGGTGGCCTCATCTTTAACATTGCGTGCAGTCTGGGGCACCGCAATATAAGAAAGATATTAAGCTGTTAGAGAGTGTCCAAAGGAGGGCACTGGAGACAGTGAAGGGCCTTGAGGGAAAGCTGTGTGAGGAGCAGCTGAGGGCACTTGGTCTGTTCTGCCTGGAGGAGACTGAGGGGAGACTTCAGTGGTGTTACAACTTCCTCAGGAGGGGAAGAGGAGGGGCAGGCACTGATCTCTCTTCTCCGTGGTGACCAGTGACAGGAAATGAGGAAGAGCCTGAAATTATGTCAGGGGAAATTTAGGTTGGATATTTTTCACCCAGAGGGTGGTGGGGCACTGGAACAGGCTACCCAGGGAAGTGGTCACAGCACCAACCCTGACAGTTCAAGGAGCGTTTGGACAATGCTCTGGGGCACATGGTGGAGGGCCAGGAGCTGGACTCGGTGATCCTTGCGGGTCCCTCTCAGCTCAGGACATTGTGTAACCCCGTCAGGAGCCGAGCCCGTCGCGGCGGAGCTGCGAGAGCCGGCGCGGGGCTGCGGGCCCGGCGGCACCAGAGCTCTGCCCCGGGGGGCTCGGGCCGGGTAGGGCAGGCGCTCTCCCCGCTGTGGCCCTTGCGCCCCCTGCTCCCCTTACCCATCCACGTCCCCCCCAGTCCCCGCCCCGCCCGCCGTTGTCCGGGACGCCGTTCACGACACTGTCGCGGCGGGGCTGCCGTACAGCGGCCGCGCGGCTTCCGCCGGGCCGTGGCGATGGCGTCCGGGTTGGAAGGCGAGCGGAGCCGGGAGCAGCGGGAGGCGCTGCTGGCGCAGGTGGGGTGCCCGGGCCAGCCCGGCCTTGCCCGGGGCTGGTCTGTCCCTTCTGGCCCCCAGGCCGGGCGCTGGCTGCTGCGCGGGGTCGGTGCGCTCCGGACGGGACGCCCTGGGAGGGCCTCTGGTGCGCCGAGCGGGGCCGGGCTGCGGCGCCGGGGGACAGGCACGATACAGCCGGAAACTGATTTCGTGCTTCTTTTCGCTTGTGGTATTGATCCGCTCGGTGTTTCGCTTATTACATGTTTCTGTGCTTATACCTTTGGAAAGAGCCAGGGCCGGTCGTCCGTGCATCCTCTCTTAGATTCTTGTATACATTGATAAGATGACACCATGACACCACTCCCGCTTCCCCGGGCGTCTCTTTTCTACGCTAAACAGTCCCAGCTTTCAGCCTTTCCTTAAACGAGCCATAAGAGGCAACTCTTCCTTGTCTTCCTGGCCTGTCTTTTTTCTTAAAGAGTCCATATCCCTCCATTCCAACACTGGTCAAGGAGTAGTAATAACGTGAGGTGATACGTGAGTGTGTGTGTGTGTTAAGAAGTTAATGACTCCTGTTTTCATGGAGTCATTATGTTACTTGCTTCATTTTGTGTTGTTGTAGTGTGAGCCAATATTTAGGAGGCTCCTGTTCGCACGTGCCATCGTAGAGCTGCTGTGACTTAGAGGCCTGTGCTAATCCTGATGCATTCCATTCAAAACCTGCCTGGATGTAGTGTTTGGTACTAGTGCTGATTCTTGTTGTAACTTGTAGGTAGAGTGAATGCTGATGTTGTAAGTGGCACACTGGCTGTGTGACATGGCTTGTTTTGAAATTTAAGGATTGGGGTATAACTACACAGAAAGAAAAGTGTAAGAGAATAACAGGCATGGAAAAAGTATGAGATCGTGAGGATGGGCTTTTGACAGAAGGAGGGTCAGAGTAAGCAGCAATGAAATCTTGCTGGGCAAAGATATTTTCTGAAAAAAAGTAGTGGAAAAATGGCCTGAATAGCCTGAGGCTTACATGTCAGTGATGTCTTTTCTAAAGGCAAAGCAGAGAGAGAGCTTCACATAATGTATCACATGGGCATCTCCCTTGTACAGTTGTGGAACGGTTTCTTGGCAATAGAAGTTCCCTTCAGTGATTTCCCCCTGAAGGGAGAAGGGAGAATCCTTTGACTTAGTAACAGTGAATCATACTAACCTGCAAAAGTTTGTTAATATTGTTTTTTACTCTATTAGAACTGCTGTATGATATGTTCAAGAGTGCTCCTTTGCACAGTTCAATCTCTTGGATGTTCAGAAAATACTCTTTAACAGGAAGCAAAGCTTAGGTGGGACATCGTCATCTTGCTTTACCTTTACCTTTTCTTCTCAGTCTGTGCCACTTGTATTTCCTTGGAATCCTAGAGCAGGCCTGATTGGAAAGACCTTGAGAGGTCACTTGGTCCAACCCCTTGCAGGAAAGGGAGACTAGATGAGATTCTCCAGTGCTCTGTTTGGTCATGTCTTGAAAAGCCAGTGATGGAGTTAAGGAAGCAATCCTGTCTGCCCATCCAGGAGCCACTCTCGCAGTCACACTCCCTCCACCCGAGACTTTCCCTGCTGGGACTGAAGCCCCTTTACAGTGGGCATCTCCAGTGAGCTGACAGGTGCCCTGCTTGGCTCCCTACACACCCCACTCACAGTCAGACCTGACTTCCTTACCGGCTCACCCCCAGGTTTCCCACAGTAGAGTCTCAGATGTTGTCCTAGTCATAGCAGCCGGGACTAGTTTATCACTGTGTGGGTGTAACCAGGACTTTGTATTCTATACCCTCTCTGCTATTTATCATGAACTGTTAATAATGCATTGTTTGCAGCAGCTGCCCAGGGCACACCTGACACCTCAGGCTATGAGCTGAGTGTGTGAGGAATCGGTGAGATGGGAGGGTTCCCTGTCTTCACACCAATGATTCAGGTGTGATAACTCCCCACTGAGAGTCATTAGCACCTTGACACCCAACCTGAGGGGTCATGCCTGCTAACGGGCTATCAAGTATCCCAAACATCCTGTGACTCAGTGAGTGAATCACCCATTGTGAAACCCCTCACCCTGGGCTAGGTACTGGGCATTCCCATCTGAACCCAAGCATATATAATCTTGGGGTGTGGGGACTTGGACCACCAGTCATCAGATCCAGTGAAGGTCCAGAACCTCATCAGTACTGCAACCACCATCCTTATCAACAGGTTTTCTTTTTTCCTTTTGGCTTTGGACTCAGGGTGACCGTGTGGTGCTCAGCAACAGGGGCTGGCAAGCACCATTCTGTTTGTGCCCCAGAGTGCTGGATTGTACATCTGGGTTTTGTGGGCTAAAACCGATTTTCCTTTGTATCAGTGTATTTATTGTAATATTTTTATTAAATTATAGTTCTGACTTCTAATCTCTTATGAGTTGGGTTAATTTCTCCTGCTGGTTTACCTTTAAACCTTAAGACAATTTAATGATTGTATAAAACACAAAACCAGTCTGAGCAGAGTGCCTTGAACAACCGAGTCCCTGGGCTTTTATACCCCTTAAGTCTGTGTGTGTGATAGTCTGTGGTCTTCCTGCTGAGTCCTGATCTCTGCTGGTGTCTTTCAGTGTCGGTTCTCTTAGCTGGCTCCACAGGTCCCTGTGCTCTTTGTTGTGGAGTGGGTCAGCACCAGTTTGTGGCCTCTCACCTGGGGCTCTCACCATTTCTTGCCACCCAGATCACAACCTGGAGCTCCCACTGCAGCTGCACACTGAGCTCCCTGCACTGAGTGTATTCCTCAGTAGGGATTCCACTCATTGTCCTTTCCATGTGGCTCCCTCCCTGTGAAAAGAGAACCTCTATCCTCCTTAGTAGAAGCCTTTTAATTACTGGAATGCTGTGATGACTTTTCCCCCTTAGACATCTCTTTTTCCAGGGAGAAAAGACCTAACTCTTTCAGCTTTTCCTCATAGGGCAGGTTCCCCATCTTCATGTCTTGCCTTTGGACACTCTCCAGTCTGCCTGTGTATCTTGAACAGTGGGGCCCAGCATTGGACACAGTGCTCCCGTGCAGCCTGACAAAGGCTGAGTGGAGTGTGGTGATGGCGTCTCTGTCTCGCTAAAGATGCCCCTGCAGATGCAGCCCAGGATCCGATGTGCCTTTGTTGCTGCAGCAGTGCCCTGCTGACCCCTGTCAGCTTGTGCACCAGGACCCTGAGATCTCTTTCAGCGAGGCTGTTTCCCAGACACACAGATCCAAACCTATACTGGGCTCTTGGGTTATGTCATCCCATGTGCAGGACCTTGCACTTGTCTTTGTTAACTTTCATACATTTCCTGCTTGTCTCTTCCAGCCTATCCCAGTGTCTCTGTACCATGTCTTGCCCTTGTGATGTATTGACCACCCAGTTTGGTGTCATCATTGGCGAGGGTGCTTTCAGCCCCATCATCCAGATCATTTAGGAAGATGGTGGGTAGTATAGGTCCCAGGATTGATCCTGAAGGACCCCACTTGTGACAGGCTGCCAGCCTGAGTAAAAAATGTTGATAAATGGGTACATTTTGTAAATATCAGATGTTATTGCAGTAGTTTATGAAATTACAATTTTACTCTTTTCTTACTTGCTTCTACTTACATCATATATGTGAAATAAAAGTGTTCTGTGAGGATGTTACATAAAAATTTTGCCGTAACTTCCTCTTACCAAAACTTTGTGGATGGCTTTTACTTCTTTTGTTAATACCTCTGAAATACTCTTAATTTGAAGTAAGAATATTTTACATGTATCATTAAACACTTTTGTGATATTTTTATAATAACTGGATTGTGGTGTTAAATGTCCTGCAATTTGTGGAAAAGGCAATGAATTTGTATTTAACCTCTCATTGGTTTAGGTAAGTCTCAATTTATGGAGGCTGTAAAGCTGAGGAGGGAGGTTTGGTTGCTGGAGAAACACTACAGCAATGAGCCAAAGCAGCTCTCAGAGGAAGGGCTGACACTGGGGATGATAGCACTTCTTCATACTAAGAGTGTGTGGGGAAAAGGGGGATGGGTTGGTTTTGGTAGAGTTTGAGTTGTTACTAGAAAGCTTGGTATCTTGAGTGTGGCATCTCAAGAAGAACTGAACAGCCTTGGTGAAGGTGGGAAGAAAGGTGACAGAGATGGTCATGGTACAGATTGTTCAAGGACAATGAAAATTTTAAGGTGAGGAAAAATAGGCTGAAAATAAGGTTAATTCAAGGGAGTTCTGTAAAATTGTTAAGTGATACGGAGAAAGGAACAGGGAATTGCTGTCTGCTCTTTCTTTCAACTCAAGAACTAGATTGTACTAAGGGATTTGCAGGTAGCTGGCTTAGAGCAGACAAAAGAGTGAACTTTTAGATGATGCACAGAGAAATTGTAGGATCTCTTTTGTAGCATGTTGCAAAAACTGACACTGCACATCCATCCAGGCAGTAAAGGCTTAAAAGCAAAAATATACATTGAAAGTTATTGATTGAAAAGTTGCTGAGCCTCAAATTCCTGGAGGATAGATGAATGTTTTGGAGATGGCTCACTTTGGATTTAACTCTGTATTATGCTTTTGTCAGCTTCCATGGGCATTGCTGGCCATTTTCCAGTTGGGGTACTAGCTTAGATTCTCAGTTTGGAGAATGTCAGAGCACTCAGAAGTTCAATGCAGGGAAACAGAAGGGAGTAATAATTTGTGAAATACTAGGCACTGTGGTTCTTCAAGTCCAGTTTTTATGGAGTGTAGGAAGGGATCTGGAGACAATGACATTGTTTTCTACAAGATTTAACCCTTGAAGATGTGAGGTCCCTATATGACCATTGAGAAAGTTCTGTGATGTGACTTTTCATGTTCTTACTGAAAGAGCACATTATGGAGTCTGTGCTATTTTTCCACGGTGTTATCTTTTCACTTCCAAGAACCTAAAACTAAGTCAGATTCTCTGATTTTCAGGGGTTCTCTTGGGTTCATTGGGTAGCACTGAAAGATAAATTAATGATGAAGTGGTTTTCTTTGCTGTTGGTTGTGGAATTGCTGAGTTCATGATCTTATGTATGTCCTTGAACTGTTAATTTTCCTTGCAGTAAGAACTACTGAGTTTGAAATAAGGAAAGGATGTATTGCAGGTTGGGAGTTTCTCCCCACTCCCTTTTATCTACTAGAGTTTTAGAATGTATTAGCAGAAGTGTATCATAGGCATTTTATCCTAAGCAGGTCCAGGTGGGACAGAGGAGGCTGTAGAGTTTCCTTTATCACTCATTTGGCCGATAGAGAAATTTAGGACTCAAACTTACTTTTCAAACTCACTGCATGTTTCCTTTTCCCATTTATAGACCTAATAACCGAATAGCAAGCTGTGTAAAAGGACAACATGTGTAAGACTTCTCCTGTACTTCTTTATTTTTGTGAAAATTTTATAACATGAAAGAATGAAGATGTCATACTTCCCGTGTCAGTATTCTGCTGTCTGCCTTTCAGAAGTGGAACTGACTTGCTGCTACCTGTATAAGTGAGAACAGATTAATGTTTAAAGTGTATTGACTTCATCTGCTTTAGTGGGTTTACTTTAATTATGGTTAGTCTGTGCTGCTGTAGCGGTGGAACAGCAAGCCAGTTGAGGGAGGGGATTGTCTTGCTCTGCTCTGCGCTGGAGTGGCCTCACCTTGAATATTGTGTGCAGTTTTGGACACCACAATACAAAAACGATATTAAGCTATTGAAGAGTATCCAAAGGAGGGCAGTGAAGATGGTGAAGGGCCTTGAGGGGAAGCCGTATGAACAGCAACTGAGGGCACTTGGTTTGCTCAGACTGGAAAAGAGGAGACTGAGGGGAGACCTCATTGCAGTCTACGAAGTCCTTGTGAGGGAAAGAGGAGGGACTGGTGCTGATCTTTTCACTCTTGTGACCAGTGACAGAGCCCAAGGGAATGGCCTGAAGTTGTGTCAGTGGAGGTTCAGGTTGGATATTAGTAAAAGGTAGTTGGGCACTGGAACAGGTTCCCCAGGGAAGTGGTCACAGCATCAAGCCTGACAGAGTTCAAGAAGCGCTTGGACAATACCCTGAGGCACATGGTGTGACTCTTGGGGATGGTCCTGTGCAGGGCCAAGAGTTGAACTTGATCCTGGTGGGTCCCTTCCAACTCAGAATATTCTTGAGTTCTATGATTCTCTGAACAGAACTGGGAGAAAACTACTGCAGTGTGTTTTGACTGTGTTGCTTACACAGGCAGAAGGAGATGTGCAGGGACTTTTCACAGCTGGCTAACATAGTAAAGACAGTTATTGGTGGTTGCAGTCCTAGAAGCTCTTGCCTTTTACTTTGGGAAAGACATTTGGGCTGCTTCATAGGTCTTTGCTTCCGATAATCTGAGAAGTTTGCAGACATAACTGTACTGCAGCAGTTCTGTTTCTGGAAAGATGAGATGTTCAATCAACTTGCCTTTAGGAGCTTTTTGTTATGAAATACTGAACTTACATTTCTTTTGAAGGACCAGCATGCCACTGAATTAATTGACTGAGATTTTTCTTTTAAATTTTGGAAGTGTGTTCTTTTATTTGTGTGGTCTGGCCTCCCAACTGCATTGGTAAAACATAGCATCTGATAATATTTATGAAAATGATCAGTAATCAATTAATTAAGTGTTGACATACAAATGTTATTAAGCTTCAGAAATAGCATCTTGTTGTGATGAGCGTGATAGTTCATGACACTGCTGTTTTAGTTTACAAGTTTACAGCAAGAAAGTAATCTGATGGATGTTTTGGTAAGTGCAGGGATGTGGGCTTTTTCTAGACATGAACACTTCCTTTCTTGATAAAATCTACCAGGGTTTCAAATTTGAGTTATTCTTGCGGCTGTGCTATCAAATGATATTTCTGTGTTTTGGGGTTGCTCTTCTGTTACTTTTTCCTTGGACTTTGATTCTTTCACTCTTTGGCCTTTGAGGGTGATATGATTTGACCATTCCTTGTGCAGAAAATCCTGCCTTTTGATTGTTAAGAATTACTGACAGATTGCAAGTTTCTCTTGATAGTAGTACATATTGATTTAAAACAACCACTTGAGTGTAGTATTTGCTGAGGTGATGGAATGCTTCAGCAGTATTTTACGCTTCAGTTTTCAGTGGAAAATTACATAAATTTCTCCTTAGACTGAAATTAGTAGCCAAACATGTATCACTTAAGGGGTTATAGAGCTGTTATTTTTTTGAAGTTGCTTCTATGCTGTAATACTAAGCACCTCTTTTAACTCTTTCCCTTTTAAATCCTTTATGAAGCGTTACATCCCTGACTCTCTATTGAAAGAAATAATAAGCATGTTAGCATTATTATACTCACTTAAAATTGTGATATTAGGAGAGTAACAGCACTGAGAAATTAATACTGCCTTTTCTCAGAAAGTTTTCAGACTTTTGAGAAAGCACCTCTGTATGCATTTTTGCAAGCAACACCCTTGATTTAACAGACAGGTCATTTTAGAAGGCGAGCGATGGAGGCAGATGCCTTCATTGTTATATCCTGTAAGGCCCTCCTCTAGAATTTGCTTTGCCACAGGAATGGAGAGGTCCGACACTAACATGAAATACTCATCTACAGTTTCCTGGCACTAACTGTCCTAGTACATCTGTTTGTTTGCTGTTTTGCTATTTTGGAGCAGGTTTAATTCTTCATTTAACAGATACTGTTGTCAGCAATCTTGCAGGCTGACTTTCATGGCCTGCTTAATGAAAACTGGAAATCACTTTCCTTGAACTTGGTTTCCTCCCACATCCGGATGGATCCGTGAAATCCAAACCCTTTTTGTCTGCTTGTGGTAAAGATGACAAAGTTTGGCTTTGTTCACCATGGCAAACATTGCCAAAATAGTGCTATAGGTTTTAATAGCACCTTATCAACCTTTGACTTCACCTTGTGCTTGTTGGAAAGGAGATTTTGAGCATCTTTATTAGGGTGTCACAGGAGTATGTGGTGTAGCTTGATGCTTGCCCTTCTTGACAGGTTGTTGCTCTGTGTTCATGTGTATCATGCACAGTAATTTGCATAATTACTGCATTACTCTTGAAATAGGGTATTTCAGAAACGTAGCATCCTGTATTTATGGTGAAAAAGCTTAAAATATTGCAGTGATGACCTAAAATATACCTCACATTAAGTACTCCTTTGTAAAGGGAAAAGGATAAATTACTGGATATATTTTGTGGTATGTTAACTATTAATGAACCTTAATGTGAA
This sequence comes from Grallaria varia, assembly GCA_013396735.1. Lineage (NCBI taxonomy): Eukaryota > Metazoa > Chordata > Aves > Passeriformes > Formicariidae > Grallaria > Grallaria varia. Next base: position 109,258 of record VWZG01005731.1, on the reverse strand, counting down.
TTAAAACTTGAACTCCTGTGGGTTGACGGATGTGAAACTATTAAAATTGGCTTTCATAGGTAGAATGGTAAATGTGACAGGGGACTTAATTAGTTTTTCTTTATTTTCTACATTTTATGAGATTTCAGTAAGCCCTGCATCTTTATAAAAGATGAGTAGAATATAAAGGTAAATTTTGAAGCTAGTAATGTAGACATATTTTCCTCATCACACCTACTTGAAATAATTGTGTGTGAGGGGAAAGCATCACCAACAATAAAAAATTAATACTGTAATTTGAGGGAGCCTAGATAGTTCTTAGAGGTACAAAGATTCAGAGGGTATCACTGCTAACTCTCTAGTCTTGGACTAAAATGGTAATTTGGGTGAAAATATAACTTCTTTCATATTTTTAAATCTCTAGGCAGCTGCTTTTTTTTTTCACTTTACATACGTGTATTAAGAATCTTCTATGTTTTGTATCTTTGTCTAAGAAAAAACAAACTTTCACCTTATGTTTTTGTTTCTGTCTTTCTTGTTTTAGCAGCCTGATGGTCAATCTGCCACTACAGATTCATCTTGCCCAGTCCTATTTCATTTAGTATTCAGGGGACACAATTCTTGATGATGATTTCTAGTCAGTCTGTGTTCTAAATACGTATTCTTCAGCCAAAATGATGATCCACCTCTTTCATTAGGATCATGTATCTCAATTATCTAAATGTTTGCCTTTATTTTTTTCTGTTTATTTTAGATCTAATAAAAAGTATAAAAATCTTATTTTGTACCTCAGTTATAATAGTAACCTCATTTTTTGCAATGTTTATTTGTAACTTTGGTAGCATGAAGGAAATAGTAATTTTCTTTAAAATATACTTGTTATTATAGGGAAAGATAAAAGGCTGAACCTCCTGTGACAGGCAGAACATATCCAATGAAGACACGTTGACAAGCTGATCTGGGTTGGCCCTTATTTGAGACCTTTATAGATTTATATGCCTGAGAGCTGCTAAAGGGGTAGAAGGGAACTGTTGACTCCAGCTACAGTTCTTTCTCAGTCAAAAGTGAAATGGAGTGTTCAGAAAGTCTGTCTTTTTCCTCAGTCTGCATCTTGGCAACATGTTTTCTGTTTACTTTTGGAGCAAACGAGCTTGGAGTCTGTTTTTGATTTTCTTTTTTTCCCCATCTAGAACTATATTCAGGTTCCCTTTATGTCCACTGTTTCATCTCTGTCAAATTCTAAGCTTAAGTTTTGAGTCTGTGTGGCTTGTAGACATTTTGTGAGTTGCATAACTGAGGTTGTTACTCTTCTCTGGATGTGGCATACTTAGTTACTTTATTGTAGTCAGATGAATATATTTTTGGGACAAAAGGGTCACCATTGTCTGTGCGGACTGGAACAGAACATACCAGTCAGTAATTCCTGCATGAATTTTTAAAGGTGTTGCCCCAGATGTCTTAGAGTGGCCAGGGTTAGCCAGTGAGCTGTCTGGATCATGGAGGGATAGCAGGAAACACCTGCATTTCTTGGAGTCCTTGGTGGTTTTGTTGATTCTATATTATGCTTAACGACTCTCACTCTCACTGAATTATAGTCCTGCTTGTTCTTTTGCTGTTTTGTTTATTTATAAACTGGAAAATTATTTTTATATTGAAATAAATGTCTTAATGTGTTCTTAACTCGTTCTTTCTTTATCCCTGCCTTTTGAATGTGAAGAGGTAGCATTCACCCTTGTAGACTGTCAGCTTAATTCTAGAGAGGGAACTCCTGGACTTGGCCTCTTTATTTGTGCTGATTTATACTATTTTTGTTTGTTTTGCAACATTCCTTTGTTTAAAAAGTGAGGGTAGCAGCCTTGCTTTGTTTGCATTTAAATGTGTTAGAAAGTTTATCACCTGGAGCTTCTAAGAAAGTAGACAAGAAAGGTTTAAAAAGGTATTTTTTTCTGGGTGAAGATGGATAGTATTTTGTTGTTTTTGTTGTGTTTTTTTGTTTGTTTAGTTTTTTGGTTTTGTGTTGTGCCACTTTCAATATGCTAGTGACAATATTCAAAGATACAACAGAAGTCCTACCTTGTCAATTAGCACTTTTTAAAAAAAACCTCAACTTTTGATCTTACTTTTTTAACAGTATATTGGTCATCTTCCTGCAAGCATCGTTTTCTGTCAGGACAAAAGCTGCAGATTTCCTTCTTGGCTGCATCAGAATGAGAGGAAGTGGCCTGTGGTAGGGAGGTTACTGTCTTGTGCAGTGCACAGGCTTTTATGTAGAGAGCTAAGAGCTGAACAGGAGGAAAGATCTCATCTGTCTAATCTCCTGAGATTTTTTTGTTTGGTTGGTTTAAATATTGGTGTTCTTAAAACATGAATGTGTCCTCTTGGCTTGTGTTTGACAACACTGTCAGGTAAAACTTGGCATTTCAGGATAAAAATTCCAAACTCCGCTGTTAGCTTTTATTTTGATTTTAGTTACTTCAAAAGAAACCCCTCAAACAAACAAAAAACCGAAAGCATGCTCAAACATGCAAGACTTATCTAACACAAAATTAAGGTTGTAATAATATAAAATAACTTTCCTCCTGTTTAATAAGGGTGTGATATTTTGCACTCTGGGATGAAGAGTTTCCTAATGACGAGTTATATTTAAGTAAATTTGCTTCTGAAAGTCATGTTTCTGCTGAAAGTAATAGAGGGAACTTCAGGGGCTGAAAAAATACTTATTTAATCTACCTTATAGAAATCCTTTTCAGGAATTGAAACTGTCTGGAATGATGGTTATTTTTTTCAGAAGCAGTAGTGGAAGTATTTCTGGGTTTATTTCCATAACCAGAAAGGGAGGAACATTCTGCAGCCCTAAATGCTAGTTCTTTTTGTGTCACTCTTATTTAGGATGATGGAATGAAATCGGTGATAGAGGAACTGCAAATCTGCAGCTTGAGGAAGGCGAGCATGTAATGTGTTCTACCTGAATTTCCCCTTTAACATGTAGTCCAAAAGTATTTTTGTTGCTGTCCTCTAAAAGGGAAAGTTCTCAACATTGTATATGGTTTTTTCAGTGTAGCCTGCAGAGGTGTGTCTGTAAGGAAATGCTACTTTACTGCACCTGACTGTTTTTATTCTCTGTTCATCTTAGGCCAAAATTAGTTATGAAAAGAAGGAGAGGTGCAAACTGCTAAAGGATCTACGAGGTGAAGATACGTGGATGCTTCCTGATGTGAACAAACGTGTGGAACAGCTGGAAAAGGTGATGGAACTGTAAATCGTTGAATTGGATTGTTAGCTTTACAGCATGTTTGTATGAACAGAAGGCTTTGAGGCCTTTAAGATGATCTTTAAAAACTTTCCAATTTCTGATTACTTTATAATTTGATGTTACCTTTTTTTTAAGGTGGAAATAATCTTTTACTCACAAAGAGGAAAACTTTGTCATTCAATTCCAGCTTTAATGTTTAACAAATGCAGAAGACCAAGGGCTGCCAGAAAAGTATAGTCCCATGGGAAGAAATCTGGAGGATCCAGGGCTTCATAGAAGTCTTGTTTGTGGTCATTCACAGGACAAATATTAATGGAGTCTCTGAATATCATTCCTTTTAGTATAGCAATTTGTGCAGATATGTCAACCAAGGAGAGATGTGTATTGATGATGTAGTCATACCTGAAGAAATGATTTGACCAAAATAAATGTAGTGTAGTAGATATTCCATATATAGTTATAATGCCTTAGTTCCAGTGAAAAACATTTTGGGAAAAAATGATTATGGATGTGAGGCATGCCCTTTCTGCCTCTACCACCCCACCCCAGCCCATCCCTCCCCCAACAGAAGAGAGAAAGGGTAGTAAAGGTAAAACATAGCTATGTGTGGTTTAGTAAGTAGGCTGTGATTATTTTTCTTGTATGTGGGTGATTTGGTTTACTGGATCTCATTTACAAACATTTTCTTGTAGGAACATTCTGTGCAGAAAAAAAAGAAAAAGGATAAGCATTCAAAAAAAGCTAAGAAAGAAAAGAAGAAAAATAAGAAACAAAAATCTGAAAAGAAGGATGACTTATCTGATAGTTCTTCGGTAAGTAAGAAATTTTAAAATCCTTCAAATTACAGTCTTAAAATTTAAGCCATTTTAGTCTCTGTGAGTACTTAGTAAAATTTAGACTCATTCTTACCATTTTCTGTTGGAAAAAAATGTGGCAAAATTTGTCAATTTTAATATACTAAGTTTTTAATCGGTTTAACATAGGCTATTATGTGAGTGCTTGTGAATTTTACAATATTGAATTCACTCACTAGGGATTAGGGATTTACAGTTTTTTCAGTGGAGATAAACTGAAAGAAATCCTCACCCTGGGGTTTAGAGGAAAAATTCATATGTACGCAGTTGTCCCTGGCATGTGGTAGAATGATGTGTCAGAAATTGCAAATGCTTGCCTTTACTTTAAGCATGAGTTATTTCTGCCTTTTTCCATGGATGTTCAACCGTGGACACTCCCAGCAACATAGGAATTGTACATGAGTCTAAAGGATGTGCATTTGAACCTGTAAACAGGTATCTTTACATTGACTGGCACTCTGGCAAAACAATATGGAGACTTCATTAGAAATCTGGATGCTGCTTTCTGGCCACATTGTGGAAAACATCCTCACTGCATTTTGGGGTCAGTCAGGTGGCACTGTGATTTTTATTTCCGAGTCAGATAGTCTCTTTTATTGAGTGAAGGAACATGCAGCATGATGAGATTTATTTTTCAGGGACTGATATCAGAGATGAACTATGATATCAGTGTGGGAAGTAACCTAAGTCACAAATGTCCTGCATTTCACACAGGAGTCATCAAAACCCTTCAGATCACAACAGTGACTCCTAAGATGTAATACTGTCCTGGCCGTAACTTTGATACAAACTCTGTTATTTCTATGGCAGGTTCATGTAAATATCAAAGCAGCTATTCAGTGGAGTCCTACTTGCTTCAAGTGTAAAATCTCATTACACTGTAAGTGCAAGTGTAGGAAACTGGATGTGAAAAGCGGAGGCAATAGCATGTACAGTGCTTTATACTGTACTGTGTAACTGATTTTACTTTTTAGTATAAAACATAATTAGTAATGAAGTAATGCATTTTTTAATTTTGTTTTTGTAATGTCATAAACCAAATTTGATTTGGTTTTATTTAGACAGTTTTAGCTTTAGCAGTGTTATGCAAATAAACTGCCAGGGTGAACTAGTGTTACATGAAGTATGGTGGAATTTTTTGTTCATGAAGGAACAATCCTCTATGGGAATATCAATATTCTGTTTTTATTATCAGTATTTTTAAAGATTGAACAGTACTGTATTAGTAATGCTAATGAAGATTAATTTTGATTATCAGTATACTTTGTTAGTATTGCGTTTTATCAATTAATGTGTTAAGGTGTTACTATTTTTTACATTGAACTCTCTTTTTAGGATTCTTCAGTTGAATGGGTTGAGTCAAATGTGTCACAGTCATATGACACAAAAAAGTCTTGGAAGGTCAACAAGCAACCAGATGCTGTGGAAGAACCCTCACTGCAGGTGAGCAGGCTGATAATTACTCCAGAGATAAATTCAGCATGTCCAACTGTGAAACGTACTTGGGTTTCTTGTCAGTTCCTTTGCAGGGTGTTGAACACAACCTGTTGTACAGGAAAATGTCTTAGCTTTGCTAGGTAAATGCTGCTTTTCATTCATTGAAAGACTTCTCTGCCTAATAGTTCTTAGTCTTTAACAAGGCTCTTGGTCTTAATGTTGCCCAGCAGCAGCTCCTTTCAAAGTGTTTTGAGGCTCAAACAACTTGATATTCTTGAAGAGTTCAACTTAAAGGCCTTGACTAGACATGTTATTTTTTCTTCATAAATTTGATGGGTGTTCTGCAATTGAATGAATTTTTGCTTCTGTGGTGCTAAAACATATAAGGAAGAGAGGTGTAGAACTTTTCAGCAATAAGATTTATGGCACCAATGCCTCTTGATTTTCCTGGGTGAATTCTGGGCCAAATAAGCAGTATTCTGGAAAAGGAGTAATACTGAAATGAAGTGATTTTAGTAACAAATGTAGGCACATTCCACAACATCCTTAGTTGTGTGAAAATGATTTTTAATTTAGTGTCTCAATTTTTTTTCTCCTGAAAAAAGTCCCTGTTTCTCATTCTAAATTGCTTCTCTTGTTTAGAGAAATAAAAAGGGACTCTGATTCATATCTGTCTTCTTGGAAAAGTATGAAGTAGTGCGGTGTGTATGTCTTGATAATTTTTACTGCAACCCCCTTCTTTTCAAAGTTGTTTTTGTGTGTAGTGTATGACCTAGGTTTGTCTGGTTTTGAATGAAGAGTGTGCTTTTGACAGGAATTTCCTAGTCATACCTACTTTTTCTATTTTAGCTTACGAAGCTTATGAAGAAGTCTGGGAACACATAAAACCATTTCCTGTTGAATTAAACTAAATTAGATGATGTGTTCTCAAAATGCACCTAAGGTGTTCCATGAGACCAGTCTTGGACTAGTCCAGAGTTCTTGCTTAAAAAAAAAAAAAAAAAAAAGGAAAGACAGAACCAAAAATAAAAATCCCTGAACCACAGATCTGAAGCCTCGATAGAGTCATAGTCAGGCTTTTTTCAGTGATGCCCAGAGGGAGGACCAGAGACAGTGAGCACAAACTGAAACACAGGAGGTTCCTTCTGAACATCAGGATACCTTGTTTTGCCATGAGGGTGTCGAGGCGCTAGCAAAGGTTACCCAGAGAGGTTGTGGAATCTTCATCCCTGGATATATTTACAATCCATTTACGTGGTCCTGGGCCACTGGCCCTGGGTGTCCCTGCTTGAGCAGGGTTTTAGACCAGATGACCTCCAGAGGTCTTGTGCACATCCATGTTTGTTGATGCATGTTGCAGGCTAATGTGGGCGTGGGTATTAGAGAATCACTTGAAGATGGATTATTTTTCACTTTCTTCTCTTAGAGGAGAGTTGAGAAGTGGAGTGTTGTGTTTCACCTCTGAAACTCCCTGGTGTGTTGCCTAATACAATTTTTAAATAACAGTGATAGCGTGACATGTAGCATCTGGTCGGAATGACCGCTCAGACTTGAACCCTATTGAAGATAGCAAGACTCTTCTGCAAGAAGATGTTTCATAATAGATATAATTTTGTCATTTTGGTGGCTATGTTAGAATCATAGAATTGCTCCAAATACTTCTTTTTATAGAGTAATTGCTTATAATGTGTATATCACTACTTTCTTTTAAGGCTTCAGGTTTTGTGTGTATAAATGTAGTAGGTATCTCTAGGTGGTTTATATGCTGTTTTTCTTTAGAGTAGTCCGCATTTTCAAAATCTCCTTGATCTGGCTTAGGTTTTGCAAATGCAGTTTTCTACCTGGTATCTTGGGTACAGTTCACAGACTTTTGATATGTAAGTGTTGCATTTGAGGGTGCAGTTAGTGCCTAGATATCCAAGGTATGAACTGTGCTCCCTTACTGATTGCAGATTTTATAAGCAGTAGAAGAAATATAAAAGGTTGTGAGGTGTACTGAGATGTACAGTGTTTGTTTAAGCAAATAATAAGCAATCTGTACGATCTGCATGTTCACTAGTGTCTTAAATACCTTGTGAAGATGTATTTCAAATTATGGAAAGATATTTATGCAATATACTTGTGTATGAAAAGGTTGAAAGATTGGGCTTCTTAAAATTGTATTTGCTTTTCATTAAATTATTTTATATGTGTTTGTAAAGCCTATGCTGTTCATTGTCAGTAGCATTTGTCAGTAATTGCACTGGTTTGGTTTTTACGTAAGCCATGTTTTTATTGGAATTATGAATGCTTATTCTTTGTGTCTATTTTACAGAGAGAAGAATGGATGAATTTAGACTTCATGTCATTGAAAACAACATCAGTAGCAGTTATCAAAGGTGAAAGGCACAAAGAACAAGTATTGGAACGACAGAAAGCTCAAGAACTTCAGCAGGTAGGAGTAATTAATATATTAATTTTTTTCTGCATTTTTCTAAGTGGTTCAAATATGAGTCTTTGTTCTTATTTAAACTAAGGCCTGGGACACAAAGTGATAGTTATTTTAATTAAATTTGTCTGTTTGGGATGGGAAGGCAGCATACATCAAACTTATCTTGTGGAGAAAGGCCTGTAAGCTATCTTCTAGGTAAGGTGAAAGTCAGTTTTGTTAGTACTAAGTTCTGTAGTATTTGAAGGGCTCCTGAGAAGTTTTACTTAGTAACAGTGACAGAGTGTTGGTCTGGCTGCCTTTTCCATGATGTGTGAGAAAGGAGCACCATTGTTTTGTGTGATAAAAGCTTCTTTAGGTTGCTGTGTTCAAGTGTAAAGTGCTAAGGCTTGTTTTGTTGTGCCTTCCATGTCTCAGTTGCTGGTGAACGCAGGGGTGGATCAGGGTCTGTCTGCGAAAGGGGTTACCGTGGTTAAATGAATTCTATTTACATACAATTGCTGGCTGTTTCATTTTTTCATTCACCACCTTAAATGCAGTTTAGTCTGATCTGAAAACATAGTTACTGGTCACTATCTAATATTTACTTGTCCTCACATTTTATAGTAGGCCCTTTGTTCCAGTTAGTTGTGTCTGGGAACCAGATTGACCTGACGTGCTGTTCCTGTGTAGTATGTGGTGCTGCTTTGGTTATTGTCTTTTGAGAAGGGATTGAACTTTTCATTTTTTTCTCCACATGGTTTTTTTGCTGAGCATTATTTCTGAGCTGTTGAAGGACCATTTAATGTGGAGATCTTATATCACCAGAATGTCAGCATGTATTATATGGTTAATGACAATTTATCTGTATTCTTAATCCTGGAAGAGTATGATTTTTATAGACTCTCCCACCCAACCACTTGCTGGCTATGCTGGCTGTACTCTTGTGTTTTCTACACCACACTGTTCTTTCTTTAATACCCAAAACAATGTGTACAACAGATACATAGAAGCATGCCAGTGTTGGGGGTGAGTTGATGATAGAACACAGACTTCACGCACAAGTCTCACAAAATTGATTAGATATTCTAGAAAAGTACAAGCCGTATGCAATGTACATATTAAAATTATTTCTGTTTTAGGCCATGCTGTCTGAGAGAGAACTTAATCCCTATTGGAAAGATGGTGGTACAGGTTTGCCACCAGAGAAGGATGAAGAAGCTTCAGTTAAGAAAGGTAAGCAGCAACTTTTGGTAATATCCTTACATTGCTGTCTGCAGTTTCTGGTCTCTGTGTTGCCAACAAATTACTACTAATCTTTTTGTAAAAGCATTAAGAATAATATGTATATTATCAATAATACATGTAGTAAAGTAAAATTTGGATGAAAATTCAATAGTGAATATTGGGTTAATATCACAGTTTGTTGTTTTGCAGAATTTCTCTTCACTGGTTTTTAATCTTGAGTGGTTTGACCTTCAGTGCCTTTACAGAAATTCTCCATTTTGAACTAATTAAAGGAAAGCATGATTTAACCAAGACAAGATAAATTGTTGTCAACTCATTTGGTTCCTTTCATTCCATTACACAAATTATAGTTTTAAAATATTCACCCACAGAAGACTGAGTCACATTAAAATGAAATACATTACAGATGCAGTTTGTGAAAAATATTACTTCTGTAACCTTTTCACTTCCTTACTTACCCCAGGGTTATCCTGCCTATTTCCAGCAAGCACAGTTAGAAAAACGTTTTTCATGGTGTCATGAAGCATTTATTCTGTGATAATGGTCCTTGTATTCTGTCAGCAGGGAAGAGCCTGGGGTCCATGGCTTTTTGAGAGCCTTTCCCTGTAGACAGTCTGTCCCCAAACCATTAGCCTCCTGCCCACTTTAGGAGTCACAGGGATCAGTGACCTGTAGGAGATGACATGCGTCAGTGAGTGTGTGTTTAGAATGGAAAGACCTCTGCTAGCTTCTCAAATGGAAAGCAATTCATTACTCATTAATTTTCTGAGAAGAGGAATTCACTTGTTTCTGTGTAAGGGATATGCCAGAGAATGGACACAGGAAGTGGAAACAATGAGAAGCTTCCTTAATATTATAAAAAACCCAAACCCCCACAACTTCTCAAATACCACTCCTGTCTTGGAAACTGCTAGTTGTGTTCTATGATAAAGTAGAGAAGCTTAAATTAAATCTGTGGTATTGCTGAGGTATAACCAGCATTAACTGAAAAGAACATGTAACTGTGTTATTATATTAATTCTGTTTTTCATTTGCACCCTTTCAATTTTTACATGAAGTTTAGGTGAAGGTTTGGTGTCACATACAGAGTAAGGTTAAATAGGAATAATTTCTTGATTTAAAACTACAGCCTCTCATTGTTTTCTACTTTAGTTACAGTAGTAGAAGATGCTGGATTAAGTTGGCTGCAAAAATCCTACCAAAGGATGAAGGAGCAGGCTGAGAGAGAGAAACGAAATTTTGAGGAAATTGTAGCTGAGAGATATGGGGTAAGGATCTTCAATTAAATTTTCTTCATGCTAAGAGATGCTTGGAAAAGATTACTTTGATATAAAGGCACAAGTACTTAAAGTGCAGTGTAAGACATAAGGAAGTAGGAAAAAAGCCTCTGAAGCTTCTCTCAAGTGATGAAGAGTTTAAAGTTATCCAGCCTTTTATATATTTTTTTTGGTTAAATGATTTTTAATATATGAGATCTTATAGCAAATTTAAAAAGCTGCACAATACCCTATGGTCTTGAATGCGGTTTGACTTTTTTATTCTTTCTTATAGTCAATGGAGGTATTTCAATCACGATTAGAAGAAGCTGAAAAAGCTGCATCCAGAAAGGAAAATTATCATAGAAGTGGAAGATGGAAGAAAACTGACTATTCCGAAAGTGAGAAAGAGAAGAAAGAACAGCATATTGAAAAGGTGACGCGAGATGAAGATGATAGAAACAGGAACATTGGGGGCTATACTAGGGAGAAGTATGGTAAAGGATGGGCACAAGAGGACAAAGGTTACAGAAGAGATACATCAAGAGGAGACCAAGAATGTGGACACAGTAGCATGGACTCCCTATTAAGGGGCTACAGCTCCAAAGCAGAAAAATACTCCAGTGAAAAGCGAAATCAGGAAAAGAGTTCATCTCTAAGCAGCATGAAACACAAATTTTTGAAACCCTCTGAAGATGATTTATCATCTTACAGTGCACCTAGAGACTACAAGTCACAGCCGTCCTCTTCCAAACTGCCCATTCATGGCTCTTTGAGCAGCCGTTTCCAGAAACCTGGTGAGGATACTGCCCAGCGCACCAAAACACACATAGAAGATAACAATGAGAAATTAATATCTGATCAAAAATCATCAGGTACTAGGGAACATACTGATGGCAATAGTTCGGAAAGAACTCCAAGTGCAGAAAAAGAAAAGTTGCAACAGGAATTTCTGGCCGATATCCCTGAGAAAAAAAAGACATTATCTGACAGTAAAACTTCATGCTCTAGGTATTCTGTGAACATCTTTGCTTGTCTTTTATTTGCTGTTTTTCTCATGGCAAAGTACACCAGAAAGTGTCTACTTTGTGGCAGTATTAGAAGTGATCATATCAGATCTCTTTAGTTTGCCGCTAAGGGTAGCTACAATGACCACTGCAGAAGTAATGAACTTATCCTGTCTCCTCTGCATATTTGAGAATTGCAGATAGATTATTTTCTGCTTGTACCTAATGTTAGTTCACACTGCAGTAAAATTGGCCTCTTAGGCAAAAAAACTGCAGAAGAGTACCTTTACTGTCATTGAGTTTATAAAAGACAGACTTGAAATGTTAGAAAATGCTGACTAAAAGCTGAAATAATTAATACAGCAGGGATAGGTTTTCCACCTGTGAGATGAGCTCATATGCTAAAGTATAGCATTTGAAAAATAGTAGAAGGTATGGATTAGAAAAGTTCATTTTCCTTAGAGAAAAGGAAGCATTAATAGGAGTGAGAAGGGAGACATAAACTAATAGGCAGCAGGAACTTAATTTTTCCTGACTTGCTTTAGTGAAAGACATCAGAGAGTGGTAAAGAGAGGTTGTCAGAAAAGTCAGTTATAAAGAACTGACCTCTTGCTCTGCTGAAGGGCTGCTGTTCTCCAGTATTAGCAGCTTGCTGGTTCTTCCAGTGATTTGACAAGTGTGGTTATTACTGTGAATGCTTTCCTTCAGATTTTTCCAATAATACTTAGGCATGTGCAAATGTATTTTAGTGTCAGGGTGGTTTTATTTAATTGCTTGGTAAAGTTGGGCAAGTCAATATTCTTGGTTGGAGGTTTGGTTGAAAGCAACATTTGATGAAATATAATCAAATGTCTTCTTACATGCTTTTGTCAGGTATTTGCATAAAAAACTTCTTGTAGTGAGGTTATAAATCTACTTCTAACTAATTATTGAATTCTAATAAGAAAATACCTTAAAATTAATTATTCTATTGATAATTGTTACTATGTGTAGTACTTGCAGATACCTCACTGTGTATTTCCAGTTTACCGGTTAAATGCACTTTGTAGACTTCTGGTTAGAATGATTCATGGTGTGTCGGAACTGAAGCCTGTGAGACTTCCTCAGCTCCTGAGTCCTGGTTTGTGTATGACTTTGTTCAGGTGCAATGTCTGCACAATCCACAGTTGTTTTCCACCTGTCTTGAAGGGAAGGGGCCGGGGCAGGGATGGGAGGTGAGGAGGAAGCAGGTTCTTGCTTTGTGTGTGTGTGGCCCCAGCAAGAAGCCAAGCACACACCCAGCTGCTTGCTTGTTCTCCATCCTGCAGAAGGCACTAGAAGAGCAAAAGGGAGAAAAACTCATTATTGCACAAAGGGACTTTAACAAATGAAGGAAAGGGACAACATATGTGATGCAAAGGCAGGCAGTCACTCACCACCTCCCCTGAGGAGACTGATGCCCAACCAGTCTTTGAGCAGCAGCTGCCTTATAAAGACTGCACGCTCCAGTTGTTTTTTTTTTTGCTGAGCATGATGGTGCATGGCATGGAAGGGCCCTTTGGCCAGTTTGGGACGGCTGTTCTGGCTGTGACCCCTCCCAAGCTTCTGCTCTCTCCAGCCTACTTGCTGGGAGTGCACAGTGAGAACCAGAGAATGCCTTTAGGCTGAGTAAGCTTTGTTCAGCAATAGCCAAAAGAGGTGTCTCATCAGCCCAGATCAGTCCAAAGCACAGTGCCATACAGGCTGCTGGTCACAAGTAAATGGTTTAGGGTTGCTCAAAGAATCACCATCAAAAGAGCAAAGATGGTTTTAATATTGATCTATAAAAATGTGACAACACAGTTGAATGATAAGGTTCACTCTGTTATTTACTACATGAGTGAACTGTACAAAGGAAAATTGAATGTAAATTGATTTAGAATGATTTATACAGAGGCTGAAGACACAAAAGAGCAAGGAAGACTCTCCCATTGTGTTACAAGGTTCTGAGTAGACCTCCCACCCTTGCCTTCTAAACTCCTGATGGAGATTATGTGTGGCTATGTCCAATCTTAGTCTCAGACTTGATCAATGGTTCATATCTAAAAGATTACATCTGTAATCAATTAGGGTCACCTAAATAACTGCTGTCCAAGATTCCAGCGAAAGGTGATCTTAGGGTGATGTTGTAAAAGTATCAGTTCAACACAGGTGAAATTTTTACCTGGCTTCTGATGTAGCAGCAATCTGAGCTTTATTCACCGTTTTAAGATGGATCACAAGATTTTAGCAGTACTTAGTCATTGACTGATTTAACATTTGCAAAGTGAGTCAGTTGTATTTACTACAATCACAACAGTGACTTAATTATAGATCTGAGATTGCAACATTCATACTATCCTTGCTGTAGGGTATTTGAATCAATTCACACATGTGTGCACACAGACATGAAGAGATATTTATATAGGGATACATGTGTATGAATGTATAATGATATATGTATATAAATATATAAAAGTATGTCTGTTAAGGGTTCCTCTTGAGTTCAGTGAAATACTTCAAACGTCTTGGAATTTATCAAGAGGCAAGAGCTGAGCCTCAAGGTGAGGGGCATTTCAGCTCAGGTCCCCTTGTCAGCTTTTTATGATAGTCCTCCAAACTTTGCAAACTGGAGAGTTGGTGAGTTTACTACCCCAGTGCTATGGAAAATGTAAACTCCATCCCAGCCAGACCTAGTAGAGCATGTAATTATTGAGTAAAAGACAGTGATACCTTTGCCTCTATGGTTTTCTTCAAAGAAACAGCTATGCCTTCATAGTCCGTTAGTCGTCTTTTTTTTTTTTTTCTTTTCTTTTTTTGGTTCGGTAATGGTGATTCCCTTTTTTTTTAATTGCAAGTATAAGAAACTGTACCTTTTAGCTTTTGGTTACCACATGTAGTAAGTGCAATTCTAATTCTAATCTGACAAAGCTGCAGATTTTGGGAAATGAGATTATGTACAGAAGTGGTTTGCTTATTCAAGTTCAAAAAATTCAATTATTAGGATAGAAGAGATAATTCTTTTCCTCACAAAGGTGAAATAAGCATAGGAACTGTTTAGCTGATATTTTCTTTTGCATATATTTTCTGTTTTAGTACTATTAAACCTGATTGCACATCTTCTTTGATATTTTAATTGCATTTCTTAGCCAATACAATTACTGAGCTGATTTATTAGTACAGTGGAGATTACTTAGGTTTGAAAAATCATATAGTCCCTGCTTACTGACTTATTTCCAAGTTCTTTTAAGCTGACTTAGCTCCAGAGATTTTGTCCCACTTGAAATACCAAATGACCTGTCTTCCTGTTCCATTCAGTAAGATTCTTTTTTTTTCCTTTGGTAGAATTTTGTAGAAAATTCTGGCTTTTGGAACATTTCAGTTTTGGATGTGTGCACTAGTTATCTGTTGGGAATAATTTATAAGATGCTGTTTTTCTTGTTCTAAAGTTTCAAGACTTGTAATACATGTATTCTTTCAGTGGTGTTGTCAGTCAGTCAAAAGAAGTGAATCTTCTTTGAGGTGAAGGCTTGAATTAAAAGGTGTTGCTGGTTCAGTTCCTCATCTCTCATGCTGAAAATATAGCTTTTAAGTTTTATCCCTTCTAAAGCACAGAGGAAGTTTCTTCAGCCTATAAATCAAAGTGTTTTGGACAGTTATGACACAGGTTAATTAAAAGTGCTGATTGGATGTCCAAGGGATCTCCCCAGAGGAAAAGTCCATCATCTAGTGTTTGCTGAAAGTCACACTTAATAATGTGACTGCTTCAAAGTTTAATTTGAAACAAGATAAAAGGCAAATCAAAGCAGTGTCTCAAGTCTCAAAAAGTTCAGACGATTATTCCAGCACTATCACCACTTAAAAAAAGAATATATAAAGTAATAAATACCTCTTGTTCCCTTTACTGAAGTAGTCTCCCTTGTTTTGAAAAATACAGGTTAAGGAAAAGTGAGAATGTAATCTCTGAAGGTTTTATTTCTGGTGAGGTTAAGGTAAATTTTGTTGAGTTTTTTGGGTTTGGATTGGGCTTCTTGAAAACAAAAAAGGAATTTTAATTTTCTCAGGACTGGGGATACCTGGCAATTAAAGATGACGCCATCTTCAAAGTTTTCCCATTCTTCAAATATGACAGGGTTTTAAGTAGTGTGTGAATTCTCTCTCTCATAGCAGGAACCAATATCATGGTATTCTTATGTCTCTTTTGGGTTAGATATTTTACTGTTAGAATTAATTGGCTTTAGTCGTTCCTAGGGTTAGAGAACAAAAGCCAAACTTGTTTGACACCTCTTTGCAATATTTCTTAGAGACCTTATTTAATATCATAAGAACTCCTATGCTGACCTTCTAATATTAAAACTAAGGTACAATACTGTTTATTACTAGCTGTGGCTTCTCTAGGAAGACTTGATATTTTTAAAATGGTACCAGTTGATTTTCCGTGGAAACAACTGTATCAGCTGTAACATCTTCAGGAGCAGATTGTACTGAGAGCAGATAGATATGGGAAAAGAAGTAGTTTTCAAGCGGTGGAATGCCATTTGGCTAGCAGGATAATAATTTAGAAATGGGCGATTTTGCTGGAGCTGAGAAGTAAAAGCATGGCCAAAGCCAGAAAGGAAAATTAGAGTGGGTTGAAATCTTTCGCTTACTTTTTGCCTGCTTATACCTGCTACTAACTCTTGACTGCTTTTTTGTACTGGGAAAATGTTCATAGATAGTGCTTTTCAATTTAATTGATCTCAAAAGCAAAAGGAAACAAGCCTCATAAAAATTTTATTCAAGTTCTTTGCTTTCAGAGTACTTGGCAACTTCTGACCGCAAATACATTTTTATAATATGTCATTTTCAATTATTTTGATAGTAGGAGCATATGTACCAGTATACTAGGCAAATAGTACTTAATTACACAGGTGAAAACCACACTATTTTTCTATGGGTTTAGTGCAACTGCTGTTTTACAGATCGTCGAAAGATGAGCCACCTCGGGTCCTTAGTGAAGAGGAGATGAACAGACTGGGGGCAAGGATTGTGAAAGCAGAACTCATGGGAGACATGGTAATGTCTTTGAAAAACTGTAATGATTTACTGTAATTTTTCTCAAGAGTTCACCGTGATTTAATTGTTTTAGGGTTTTTATAAAGGGTATTGATTCAAGCAAATAAAAACCCATGGAATTTGGTGGGGTTTGAAGATACTGCTTGCACAGTAACTTTTGCTTTAAATGCAGTGGTTCATGGACTAGAGTAGAGAATTCAGATCCCCAGGCTTTATAGAATAAGCAGCATATCCAAACCCACTTGTTCTCTGCCTTTTTTATTAACAAGGGAACAGGTGAAAACTATAGAGCTCCTTGTCTATGTTACAAAGTAGACAGTTTCTGAAGCTTTTCTTGTTTCATCATCTTTCTCACAAGTAGGTGCTTGTGGTCCTTAGCTCTGCTGTATAACCATGCGTATTAAAAGCATGCTTATCAATTATGATATGGAGATATAAAACTGAAAGAAACAGCACAGGACGTTGTATCCAGCTCAGCACTGAGAACAACTGTGCAATGCATTGTGGATGAGATTGGGTCTGTGGGACTGAGAAAAACAGCTGCATGTTTAATGCAGCTTTAGGTGGCTTGCATTCTTTTGGAACTCTCTAAACTATGGAAGTATATACGCACATATATATATATTTTAATTACACTAAGCATGACTGTAATGAGTTAATTCCGTTCAGTAGTACTGTCTGAAAATTTCGGTTATAACAAGGTCATAGTCTGTTAGTCTTTAAGCTGTGTTTTTTAAGTGCTTGCCTTGAATAGTTGCTCTTAAAGCACTGTTTTCTTATTTTTTAGAAGCAAATCCTATCACTATGGGCCTTTGTATCTTTTTTTTTATAAGATTAGGTTTTACTGCACCTGTTAGGTTGCTTCTTGTGACACTATTTGCATCAAAATCTGCATAACTAAGAAGTAATAAATAAAGTAAGTACCACTTCAAGTACTAAATTAATATTCTCCAAGAGCTATTGAGTCTTTGATTTGTGGGAAGTGTTAGGGTGTTTTGGCATTATTGCTGGTTTAGGACATGGTGCTGATCTTTGTCAAAGGCCCTGTCAGATATTCCAAATTTTGTTAGGAGAAAGTATCCATATTTTATGAATATTTTCTTTTCAAACCAATTTTGTGTTATGAATTCTTTTTGCATGGGCTTTAGACATAGATGTGTGTATGTAACTTTACAAAATTTCAACAGCTCTACCTTTTCTAGAAATCCTGTCCCTTTGGAATCTTAACTACTTCAAATGTGAATTAAAAGTGACTTAAAGCAATGTATTTCCTACTAAGATATAATGAATGTTAATGATTTAAATAGATGTGTCCATGTTTTAATCTGTAGTTTTCCTAGTTAATATTACAAAAATACACTAGTGAGGAAAAATATGTTTATGAATGCAGTTATATGATAGATTTGTGAGGGACTGGTGTAGTCACTTAAGATAGTACTATATTATTTAAGACATTTTCCTGCAGGGGAAAATGATTGAAGCTATCTATACAGTAATTGCTAAAGTGCTGGGGAGGGGAAAGTTTTCCAAAGACTCTTATTGAGAGCAGCAAATATTTGTAAACTTTTTTTCCTTTCCCCTTCTGCTCAGCTTCAATAGCATTGCCCAAAAAGAAGTTTGGATGCAAATGTGTGTTTTTTCTTTTCTACTTGACAGTAACTGAATACGAGTAATTTGACAAGAAAATATGCAGGTGTTCTGCAGGGAGAGTATAACAACAGTATAAATAATAAAAAATCTGCTCCTTGCCTTGTTGTATTTTAAATATTGTTCGTGGTCTTCCTCTGTTCAGATAGAAAATGCAGCTTGTTTAAACAAGTCCATCCCCACACACCAGAACAGATGGTTGTGTAACAGCATGGCTGGAGCTCAAGGTTGGCCATGTGGGACAAATGAATTCTATTTTTGTTACTGACTTGCTGCTTGGTGTTGACCAAATTACTTATTTTTGGGGCGGCAAGTACGGGTATGATTGTTGGAGTCCAATCAATGAAACTGGCAAAGGGTTCAGAGTATAAATGGTTCTATTTAATACAGGTTGATAGGTTGCCAGCTGGCAATTTTTAGCAATCCAAGATACTCTAAAATTCTTGTATTTATTTAATAAGCAGATGGATGAAAGAGCAGGACCATCAGAAACAATTTACACAAGGCTGTAAACAGTTCTCTTTTCCTGCCTCTTGTACATTTTAATGCTCAGAATAAAGTCTTATGTGCAAAAATTGGGCATGCGGTGTGGAGAGCTGTGAAACTGCATAACAAAAACATCTGAGAGATATTGCCCTAGACCCACTGTATACGTGTGTATGTGTGAATGTGTATGTGTGTATATATCTAAATAAATCAAAGGGTATGTAGTATAACGTGGGAAGGGTATACACCTGACGTGTCCAGGCTTCCTTATTTAGCTTCCTGTACATAAAGTAATATCTATGCTTAGCTATGCAAAGCATTTAGTAGTATAACTTAACGATGTTTAAGAATACTTTTTCTGGTCTTTTTCTGGCAATATATGTTTCTATGCTTCAGATGCTGCTATTCTGAACATTTTTTTAAAATTTTCTATCCTGTAAAGAATTGTGTGAATTATATTGACTTTTTATTTAGTGTTTTGTGTCATTGGAGTTTAATAAATAATATGGAAATGCAAAAAAAATTGAATGAATAGTTAATTCAGATATAAAGGTCTCTTAAAAGTTGAAAATGGTTAAACTAATGAAGCATGATCACTTTCTTTGAAGGAATTAGCTTCAGAACTTCAAGCAGAACTTGACAATGCTCGCAAGTTGAGAGAGACTCAAGGACAGATTCCAGCAAAGGCTGACAGAGAGGTAAGGGGGAAAATATTCTTCTTTTCTTTGCAATAACACAATGGTGTGATACAGGTAGTGACTGAATTAGAGAACATCAAATAGCATTGACCACCCAGCTGACAGACTCAGCCAGTTCAGACAAGTGAGATACCTGAAGCAGTTTTCACAGAA
The DNA here is from genome assembly GCA_013396735.1 of Grallaria varia. Classification (NCBI taxonomy): domain Eukaryota; kingdom Metazoa; phylum Chordata; class Aves; order Passeriformes; family Formicariidae; genus Grallaria; species Grallaria varia. The sequence continues at coordinate 89,781 of VWZG01005731.1, read as the reverse complement.
CCGGGTTTCCAAATGGATGTCTTGTTGATCCCAAGGTTTGATAGCTTTGCCTCCCCTACCAATAACAAACATGAAGCATTTTGTTTCAGGTGGGTCTGTCTCTGCTTCCTTGGAGCAGCATGGCCAATGTCATGCTGGGAGGTCCTAAAACATGGCTTTGCCTTATTTTAATTTTTGTTGAGAGAAATGGGGAGATAAATCAGGAAGCAGTGAAAGCAATTTTGAATATATCTCCTTAGGAAGGTTTTTTTCTTCTTGATTAATTGGACATGGATCAATTTCCCAATTCAGTTCACTGTGTGACTGAGTGAAGACTCAATCTAGTGTAAGGGGGTGTATGAGCACCTGGGGTTTTTACAGAGGACAGGATCAATTCTTTTGGCAGTGGTGCTGGTTTATTCTGCCTCAAAGTGATCAAGAAACTACAGACTTAAGGGACTATAAAGTCCTAGCTTAAATGCGGGTTGGTTTTTTTGTTTGTTTGTAAGTGAGAATAGAGGCAAATCTAGCTTTGACAGTATGACTTAGTGACTAGTTTTGTAGTTTGTTTGACTTAGACAACAATTTTACTCCAAGCAACCCCAAAAAATATGAAGTACGATTTTCTAAAACTGATGTTTGAGGTTTAAAGACCTTGCATTTCTCAGCTGATGCATTTCACCAAGTCTCAGCTTGGGTAGAGCTTCTCTGTTGTTCACTGCAGGCTGCCTTAAGTATGTAACCCTATAAATTTTAATATGAATATGGTTAAAGTATCTGTTAGTGAAATTTGGGGTCTTAAGGGGTATTACCCTTAAATACTTGAGTCACATGTATGAAACTACAATGAATGCACATGCAAAGATCCTTTTAAAATGACAAATTAAAATGTCTACTGTGTTTGTTTTAACTTTGAGCAGGAGGTGACCCTTAGAGTCTATGGAAAACAAAAAGTTTTTGATTTCATTTGTGATAGAATGAAATTATGCTTATTTTCAGATGCTTATGTCTGCTTTGTCATGGACATTTTGTGAAAAGCAAGGCTGCACTTTGAGCCCTAGTGAAATTGTGTAAAGAGAAGGCTGCTGTGTTTCTGGGTTAGGATAGGTGATGAAAATGAGTACAGAGCAGAAGTTTGTGGAGACTTCAGCATTTAGCAAATAACTCACATGCTCATAGTTTACCCCTTAAGTACAGTTTGTATTTCTGTTACCTGAAAGTGCTACACAACTGTAGATTTGAATACATTAGTTGTAAGGATGTCACCTCGGCCATGTGGGAGTACTAGTCACAACTGATGTAATTTGTGCTTTTATTCAGTATTCTTGTTTCATGAGCTATATCTGAAACATTATCACTCCTTTAAGGCAGATCATTTGCAGTAGTTTTTGGTTGCACAAAAATTGGGAGATAAAACTTCCAATGACAAAGAGGCAAAACATAGAATATATCAGTTAGAAGGGGCTTACAAAGATCATCTAGTCCAACAACGTGGTGGTGGATGAATATAGTAAAAGTGTATGCATCTTTTAAAATTGTTTTCAATCCCAAGTGAAGTATGGTTTTTTTAGGAAAAAACTTCTCAACCCTAAGTGTTTCTGTGTTCCATAGTACTTAATTAGTATGCAGGAAACAGAAAGTAGTCTCTGCTGAGCAAATACTAGAGACAGTTCTCAATAATGATGTATTGCATTCAAAATACAAAATCAGTACAAAATTGAATGAAAGCTAGAAAGTGGTGCTTTAAACAGAATAACATGGTAGAGGATATACTATCACAGGGTATTTAAAATAAGAGAATTCTGAAAAATAGAAACAAATACAGGCTTTTCTGTCATGCTTTTTGAAAATGTGTGGGGAAAATAAGAATACTTTCAGCACAGCAGATTTTCAGTTGAAGAACTGAATTTTCTATGGGAGTCCATCAGCCCTTGGTCTAGTATGATTAATTTATAAATATATTTAAAGCATAAGAAACAAAACAGTGATTTATATATATATATATATATATATATATGCATACACTCTGTCTCTCTTAAATGCATTCCGCAGGATAGAGAAAAAAAAATCTTAAGTTTTTCTACTGAAGAGTATGTAGTACTTCTTTTATGCCTCTTGGGCATAGAAGAGATCTGTAGAGCAGCAGTCCTGAATTTTGGCAGGCACAGCATTTCACTTTACACTAGGCATCTGACTGTTTTATGATGCTGCTTTAAAAGAGAAAACCGTTTCTAGGCTACCTGTTGCATCTCTAAAAATAACAATCTCCAGTCCATTGCTTGGCTATGTCAGGTGGAGTGAATCTATAGTGCAAGGAAAAGTTAATTTAGCAAGTTTTATGGCACAAGTAGGGCTCGTCTTGTAGTGAGAACCTTCATAGTAAGTAAGAGCTTCATGTACTTCAAATGCTTCTGCTATTTTTATTTAATTATACTTATTGAGTATCAATAATAAGGATGATTAGGTTTCCAACACGTCCTATCTGAACACAAATTTTGATGTTCTGAAGGTCTGATGTTTAATTTGGATCCCTGAGATGTATTTGAGTCTAGACAGAAAGAATTCTAGGGAAGCTAGCTCAGTATAAATGATGTTTTAAAAATTCTTTTTGAAGAACTAACACCATTTTTCAAAAAGGAAACAATACAACAATTCGGCTAATATCTCAAATTCTATTTATGATAAAATTGCGTCTATTGCATACTGTTATGTATAGTTCTTCATTTGGATACACAGAATGGAACATGCTGGATCTTTATCCAGAGAAACTATTTGCAGCACAGTTATCCTGAAACAAATAAACCATATGACATTAGAAGTAGATAAATCAGATGTGGAACAAACCTGAAATAATATTCTAATAATGGCAATAGGGAAAAACAAGAATGTGTGGTATCTTCATGTGTTTTGAAGATTGACCTTTTCACAAATAGCTTAAAAATTACAATGGTTCCTTGGACAAAGGGTTCTCTGAAAATAAAGTGGTGTGTGTGTGCACATGTGTGTTTATCTATACATGTGTATTCATGTAAAATTTGGATAGTGATTACTGCTTTGGAATAGGAGGTGAAAGAAAGAAGGAAAATAATCAGTGCTTCTGTTGTGAGGAGTTTTTTTATTTAAAAAAAAAATCTCAAACCAATGATAAACAAACAGAAAAAAAAAAAAAAGGCAAAAGCTAAATCACCCTGAAAATTAACATTCAAAATTGCAGGTGTGCCAGGATGTTTAATTTTAGGTTTGGGAATTGCAGCTATAAACACAGATGTTTTTCTGCAATAAAAATACTTGGTTGTCAAAATTTACCTGTATGATATTTTAGTAACACATGGCTGAATGGCCTTTCATTGTGACTTAACCAATGCAGAACTTAAATACAGTTGTAGTAACGCTTATAGACTTAACGATATTTAAAGAATCCTTTAAAAACTATTTAAAACTGCTCCATGAAAAAGAATAGTTGAGACATTCGTATAAAAACTAGAAAGCTGGGGATTAATGATCCTCACTAAGTGCACAGTAAAAATCTCTGATTTTATTTGGAACTTCAGATGGTGGGGAGATACAGCAACAGATGGCTCATGGCCTGTTTGCTCTCAGATGTTTTCAGCTCATCATAATTTCTGATTCCTGCTGTTCCATCACACTTGAATCTTGAGTACAAGATGGCTGTGCCATTCATTCTTCAACAAAATTGTGTGTTTTCCATATGGAATTGACTAGCTCTGACCAGAACAGGGAATAAAGAAATGGATATACTGCTACAGAACAGCTTTAATATCATTAGTGCATACTTTTAAAAAATAATAGGTATATTCAGTTATTGGTGAGTGTATATTTCCTGGACACTCTTGTTGATGTCAGTAAGAGAAGATTATACAATTATTTATAAGACAAAAGCGTATTAAGACAAAGTGGTTTAGCTTCCTAAATGTAATTTATAGGAAATTGGCTTTTGCAATTAAAAAGTATTGGAGAAATTTTATCAGTAAATGATGGAAAATATCTTATGTACATGTAAAAGTTATAGAAGGCCAGAGGGCGTAAAACTCTGTAGAGTTCAACCTGGCAATACTAAATGTTTGAAGTATGCTTTGACACCAGAGGCAACAGCAGTATCCAAGTGCCAAGCAGCACTTGTAGCTGATGATATTTTTTCTGGTTGTTTTTCTCCTAATACCATGTTAAATTTCTGCATATTTTTACTACTGTCTAGAGCCATCTAGTAATTACTTTTTTTTAAAGTTTTCTTACATCTCATACCTACAGTGGCTCATTGATGGTATGGCTAAATGACTAACCATTTCAAATTGTAGCTAACAATTTAAAATACCGAACTTTATCTTTAAATCTTTTTTTTTTTTTGAAGTTGTGTTTGCAAGGTTACATTGCTTCCTGATGTCCAGTATTGCTGTTAAGTTAGACTTAATTGCTTTAGTTTTCCCCATTTCTGGGTGCATCGCTGGACAGATGCTTTACAAGTTGCTGTAAGTTACACACTACTAGTTCCAGCCTCACTTCCACAGGCTAGCCGTATGAGTCTTACTGAATTCAGTTTGGGCTTTGTGTGCATGTCCATTCTACTCATGAGAAATTATTCTGATCATCCTATCTTAGAGATACGCTAAGAAAATAAATACTGAATGCAAATAGATTTTTGAATGTGGGGATGATTGAAGATATTTTATAAAGAGGTGGTTAATAAGAAGGTCAGGTTACTTATTCTGAGTAATACACAGTTTTGCTAAAATACCCCTTTTGTAATACAAGAAAAAAGAATTGATGGGCAACTGATTTTATATCAGTAAAAACAAATTAAATTTTTGCATAATGTATTATTAACCTGTGTCACTCACTGACTGGGGGAAAGAAAGGATAGAGACCTAATCCTTTTCCATGGTTTGGAGCTTTTGGAGATTTTTTTAGTCTTATGTTTTATGTACAAACAAAATACTACCTGATAAAGATACTCTTCTGTAGACTAGTTCAATTCTATGTTACAGCCTGCATTAGATTTTCTGATGCTTCTCTCCACTGTATGAAGCACAAGGTCCTGATTATGGCAGACTGACTTTCTGATTTTGTAAAACCTTTTTAAAATCCCATTTCTATAGTAGCTTAATACCTATTGAAGTTGTAATGGTGATTCTTATTAATGTCACTGAGTCTTTCTTGGAATACTAGATTTTTAACCTAGTTAGAAGTTCGCTTTTGCTTTCCTTCCTCATGCTATTTCTCTTAATATTATTTTTTCCTGCTATAGGAAACCCAAATCAAAGACACAACTTTTATACAGTGGACTGCTGTTGCAGACCTCTGACCATTTTAATTTCATCTTGCTGTGAGATTCAGACCTCAGTCTTGCTGTGGATAATGGTCTACCTACGGGTTTTATAGGCATTACCTTGAATGTTGCAGTGCTATTATTCACAACAAACAGCAGAGCCTGATGGGTAGCTTAGATGCTTTGAAACCTGTTACACAGGGACTCCAGGTAATGACTACATCAGCTCCTTGGTGACAAGACATGGGGCTCTTACAAACAGCCAGCACTAAAGGAGGCAGAATGCTACTTCAAGAGGTGATTGACTCATCCTTCTGATAACTGTGGTGATCATAGTGAGCACAACCTAACAGAACCTAACAGAAGGGTAACTGAAATGGGAGAAGAAGGAGCAATGGAAAAGAACAGAAGACGGTGAATGGAAGAAATAGCTGTGTCCATCACTCTGAAAAGTGTCTTCTAGATGCTTATTTAGTATTATAATGTAAGGACAGACTTTTGCAATAGAGGAATAAGACAATATTCAAAGCATTTCCATCAGCTGTAGACTGTAAGGGAAAGGAAACAAGTGGCGTGCTTAGTGCAGCATTTAATTCATCCATATAAAGCATTTGGGTGTAGAGGTTTGTTCCTTGCTGAAGATTAGTGCTGGGTTTTGTTATGTCTTCATTACACTGTGCTTGTACCACTTGAGTGCAGCTCTTGGTAAACATTTGCAGACAGCTCTCAATTAATGCAGCATCCGGCTTTTTGTTGGCTCAGTAATTTAAAAAAAAAAAANATAAATGATAATTAAAAAAAAAAAAAAAAAAAAAAAAAATTCGTATTTTTCTGGGTCTGGCTGTTCCCTCCCCTGCAATATACTGACTCTTAAAATGTATTTTATTTGCTTTAGCTATTAGCATTGAAAAGCAGTTCGAATTAAGTAGATGGTATCTGAGATGCTTGGCTTGATTACTCCCTTAGTTTATCTCCTCTGGTGTCTGTTCCTCAAATTAAACTGTGCACCTGGTGTGGCAGAGCTTTTCCATTTCCTCCTGCTGGATTATGGAGCAGGCAGCTTCTCTAGAGAGTTCAAAAATTTTTTTCAGAGCTGCATTTTATTTATTTATGTATTTAATTTAAAGCTTTTATCTTTCAAAACCAGACTCCTCTGCTTTCTTTTGTTCAGTTGGGTGAATCACTCTATAATGATTTGTACGTTTGGTGAGAACAACTGTGTATTTTGCATATTTAATTGGCCTGAAGTGAAAATTCATGTTCCTTAATTAATGGCAACAAACAATTCCTCTCTCATTCTGGAAATACACACTGTTTTTTTCATTTCAGAATGTAAGTTATATTGTTTGTTTAGCGTTCATCACAAGATTCAAAGATAGTGGCTGAGCCTTTTTTCCGGTTTCAACTTTAGCATTTAACAAGATGTATAATATTTCAAGTACTTTAAAATATATTTTTAAACCTCTGCTGTACTTATATAAATAGAGATATTGTTTATCTGATGATAATTATTAATAGTTAAGTATTATATCACAATCACCATATAGATATTAGTTACCATATGCCATGTCATATAATAATAGGAATGCAAATATATAAATGTGTAAGTAATATATCAACAGATAAAATGAGAGCATTAAGTAACTTTTGCAGTTAGATTGGTATCCATACTCCTTTAAATCCTTCAGAAAAGTCTATTTCTTCTGTGAGTCATGGCTTTTTCCCACAAAGGCTCTTTCCCAGTATGCGATATTTGTTCAAATGTGAAGGA
>VWZG01005731.1:69536-82725 GCA_013396735.1 Grallaria varia | reverse complement strand
TCAAATGTGAAGGAGTTTGGGTTTTTATTATACTTGTGTGAGCTTGTCCATTACAAATGTGGGATGCATTGCTCTGGAATTCCCAGAATTAGGCTTTGACACATTTTTCAAGGGTTTATATCGTATTTTCCACTTTCCGTTATTTTTGTACTGAGACCTAGTCAAAGGATATAATGAATTCTGAAGGGTGTGGACATTATATACTGGAATTAATTTTTGGGAGCCCTAGTAAAAATCATTGCTTCATGGCGGGTTGGTTGAAAACTGCTTTTACTGATATTTCAGTGTAAAGATGATTTCTAAAGCTTATTCTGTTTTTTTCTGGTTTTTTTTTATTTATTTTTAAAAAAGGTTGTTGAGTTGGAAAATCTTGTGTTTAGAATACAAATAATTCATATTCAAATGTCATCTAATAATGCTGTAACCATTTGAGCATATTTTTTTCCTACCAGAAAGCTTTCTGCTTCTGATATGTTTAGAAATAGCTTCAGTAATTATTGTTAGTAAGATCTTCCTAAAAATCAACTTTTGCATTGCCTTTTTATGTTAATATAATTAAATTTCTGTTGTTATGGCGTGTTTTTAATTCAATTCTATTTAGACAGGGTTTTGACTTCCGAAGGGTGTCTTTACCTCTAATAATGTCTTCAGTTTTCTGTATAATCATGCCTGTCCTGGATCCATTTGATTTATCTCAGTTCCTACTATGCACTTACTGTTCGTCTCTAATATGACTGCACAGTAGTTTTCATTCTGTCCATAATTAATTTATCCTTTTTTTCTGCTCCTTTTAATTTCTCTTTGATGGACAACTTCTATTTTTGGTACCTTATATTCTGAAGCTAAAAATTAACTTTTTGCCTTTTTCTTTTCTCTGGATTATTAAATTTAAATATGTTATGGGCAGTTTTACATGCCTCATGTCAGGACTCAGGACTCTTTCAAATTAGGGGGGAAAAATCCCCCAAACCCTCATAAAACACACCAAACCTTGCCAGCTGTAGAGTTCCAATACAAAGAATTCAGTTTTATGTCTACTGACCCTCACTCCTGTCCCAACTCATTCCATGGTTCAGATCCAGAAGTTACTCTTCTACTGCCTGTATGTTAGTGTGTTGGCATGCAGAAATGAGAAGAAAAAAGAAAGTGCAAATGTTTGTAGGATCTAACATTTTGGAGCCTGTCTTCAAAGGCAGATAAAGTCTGACATGTAAAACACTTTGCGAATTCCATTGGTTTTTGGAAAATACAGCCTGCACATTAATGGCATCCTTTTCAAAATGTCTGTATTTTAAGAATTCTAGTGAAGACAGATGTTGGGGTGGATGTCTTTAAAAGGAATTAGATGCTTGTAAAGTGACATAAGAATCTGTTATTTATTATTCTTTGCAGTTGTTGAAGCGCTGCTGTTGTAATGTCTATTTGTTTTAGTGACTTACCTTTTTTAAAAGTCATGCATAAAATGAGGTTAAATTTTAGAGACTGGAAGGGAAAAGTCCATCCTTTTTCTTGTCTCAGTAACACAAAGCTGTTGGAAAGGAAAGACCTGATTCACCTGAAGTCAGCATCTTTTTGCAGACTCCATAAACGCAGCAGACTCCTTTGCAGTGAATAATCTAACAAGTACCCATTTCTGAAGGCTCCTGTTTATGTGAAATCCTCACTCAGGTGTGTCCTTACACTCATTCCTATTCCCTGCTGCCCCTTTTGTCTGTGGATGTGACAGTCCTCTTGGGAGCGCTGCTGAATCCTAGTTTGGTCACATTGGCCACATGAGGTGGTATTTTTCCTCTACAAGGATATGCTTCATTTCAAACTAATTAACAATGCTCTGGATTTTTGGGTTTTCACTGCAATATCTGTGGTTATGTCCTCAGCTTCCACATTGAAGAGAGAACTTTGGCTTACCTAGACAGCTTTTTGGTCCATAACTTCTACCTTTGTCAGCTTGGAAAGGTAGACTTTTCATGGAAAAATGTAATTAAGCCGTTGAAGCTAACAGACTTCAGTATTTACAGATCTTTCATACTTTATTTGGGTTACTGGGACAAGCCTTCCTTAGTCAAAGATGGCAGGTATAAAGCAGTATGGTAGAAAATAGCTTCAAATTGAGATTAATGAAGTTGTTTATAAGATTCGACAACAGCTGTTCTAATATCATCAGATTTAGTAGTGACCTCATTATGTGCTCTAGTTTGATCTACTGATTTACCTAAACATCTTTGGCGTGTAATTGGGAAGTTCTCAAGCTTTGAAATGATTTTTTTTTAAATTATTCCTAATATTTTATATTTTAGAAAGTTAGATACTTACTGTCCTGGTGCANGTATGTGTGTATATATATATATCTTTATGTAAGTTTGAGAGCACCCCTGTGAAGTGGGGCCCAATGAAGGGCCTTTTATTAGGACTGCTTCTGTAATTTTTTGGAGGACTGAGGTGAGAGTGGTCCTTCTGTTCCCCAGGTGTTTCTTCTTTACATTTTTGAGGATGACTGTATACATTCACCTTTCTCCAGGAGCATCAACCACTACTCCTCAGGTGTGATTGAGAGAGATCTCTTTTCCCATGTAATATGCGCATCCCATCTAGCTCCATAAGCTTAACTGGGCCTCAAGTTGATAATTCTTGCCAATACACTTCTGTCTTCCAAGCTGTACTGGTAGGCATTGTGGCCTGAGAAGCCCAAGGGCAGACCTAGCTGGTAAGGACTGGCAAGGTATTGAGTGTCTTAGCCTCTTTTGTGACCTTTCCTCTCTTTCGATGGCAGACCTCTGTTGTCCTTGCTTGTAGGCAAATATCCAGTATGAATTGGTTTTTGCATCTCTTGCTAATTTCAGCTTCAGCTGTGGTTTTCTTAATTCTATCCTTGTATGCCTGGAAAGTGCTTCTGGGGTCCTCCTGGGGGACTTCTTACGTTTCACCTTCTGTAAGCTTACTTTTTGTTTTCTAAGCTTTGTTTGAAGTTCCCCATTTAGCCAAATGGGGATAACAGATCATATGGTCCTTTCTCATCCTCCATGGAGGTTTTTCTTGAAGATCAACCAGCTTTCTTTGGCACCTTGTCAGTCATGAGCATCGCTCATGACATCTAGCCAAGCAGATCCCTGATTAAACTGAAGTCCGTTTTTCTATAATCCAGGATATTTCCTTTGTTCTGTTACTTGCCTTCCTCACTTCTCTTAGAATCTTAAGCTCCACTGTCTTGTGGTTGCTGCAGCCAAGGAAGCGACTAACTTCCACATTGCTGATTAGGCTATTTTTTTATTTATTTTATGAGTAGGAAATTCAGTAGAGCAACACTCCTAATTACTTTGCTCAGCATTTGTTCTCAGTGCTTTTGAAATCTGTACTGCTTGTGCCCTACTGAGTTGCTCGTCCAGCAGGTGAACTGGTTGTTCTCTTCCACCCTGAGGATTGAGGGTAAGCATGTGAAAGCTTCCCTTGTTGCCCTGTCCTGTGTGTGTCTCACCTCACATCTCCAGCACCTCAGGAGCTTGGTTTAGGTTTAGAGGATACACTCCTCATGATCTCCAAGTTTCTCTTGGTATATAGAAGTTGTAATTAAATACATGTGTAGTTTATGTGATGTTGAATGGCTCACCATCCAAAGGCAAATGACTTATTTGACATCTGTCAGGTAAATGCTTGTTCTTGTTTTCATATATTTTGGCACATAAACAGACGATTTAAATGGTGTAGTTTTTGCCTTAGTCTACAATTTAACTTGACTTAAATAATAACTGTACATCTACTCATCTGTTTCTTCATCACCACAGAGAGAAATACTTGTGTTGAGCTCTTTGTGTTTCCTATTTTGCATATCCTACAATCAGGATTTAAAAAATTTCAGTATTACATTGTGATAAAAATGATCTGTACCTGATGGTAGGTGCATTGCAGGAAACAAAAGTCTGATCTAATGGAATGAATTGAAAACTAATAGCTAATGTTTTGGCTTGTTTGTTAGCCTAGTTTTGAAATGAAAAAAATACATTAAACACAGGAAGACTCCCCACACCCTTAATGCACACAAAGCCTAGAAATGCAGATATGATGCAGCTTTTCAGATGGTTTTCAGGAATACACTGTTATAATGATGGTGTTGTATATTAATTTGATATCATCTGTTTAAGTCTTAAATTTCTTCTGGGGACAAAGCTTTATGGAAAAAATAATACAAATCTGGTTCTTTGGAAAGTATTTATTAACTTTATATTTAACTAACTGAATATGTTTTTAATATTCTCTACTTTTTGGATGTGAAAAAGAATGCCTTGTTAAGGTAATGCTGTCTGCCTTGAATTATAATGAACACTCGAAATGTGAAGAATCTGTTCTTTAATATTTAGGATTTTAAACATTTATTTAATGTGGTTTATCTGTACCATCTGTTTTAAAATATGCCTTAAAACCTGACACAGACTTCAAGCCGTCAAGAAGATGAACAAGTGGTCCTTGTCAGAACAGATGAAAGTGGAAGGGCATGGCCTGTGACCGGAGCAGCTGAACCACAAGAGCTAAAAGGAGGACAGAGAAAGCGACAGATGGTAAGTTTTACAAATGTGAGGATGGAAGTGTAATTATTAAGTGATTTTTTAGTTTTATAATGCCATAATTAATGAGTGTCTTATCAGAATGTCAATAGTTAAAAAGTTCCTTTCCAAAGATGATCATAATTAAGTGCTAGAGAACATATTTATTAAGCATATATTAAGTTTATTTTCAGATTGCGTTTCCCCAAGAATCACTTTGCAGCTGATTTAAATGCACATTCATAGAAAAGTAGGTTTTTCAAGTTATCACAGTCTCTTAGCCACATAGCTTATATTAGTTAAAGTTATGTAAATAATGAAGATTAGCAGAGTTGAGTATTTCCAAAATAAGAAAGATTTTTCTGAGATACTCAGGTCTTGGGGGCTAATTTTACTTTTCTTCTAATAAAAAATATGACTACTGCTGATAATAATAATTATGACCTGATCTTTGTAATAAAGTGCTTTGAGGAACAAGAAGCTTGGAGGCTGAAGCAGTGTTTTATTCTTAGGATAATTGCTTGCAACAGTAAATAAAGTACTATTTTGATCTTTTTGAGATAAAAGGAGATGACAGTACCTCATATTTCTAGCAAGCATGCTATTGATTAGTAGGACAGATCATTTTGCAGCACTGCTATGGAGGAGTGAAAGGCATAAGAGAGTGAGGAATTAATTTGTCATCCTCTTGATTCTGTTTTAGAAAATGCTGTCTTGCTTTATGTTAATGACCATTCCCTGTGCTCCTTCAGAATTTAGTTTAGTCCTGACCTAAAGGACATCTCTTTTCTCTTGTGCACTCTGTTTAGGATGGCAGCAATTCCCAGCAGTGGTACCATATTCATACGGGTTTTCAGTACTCCCTCTTTACTGTGTCTCAGTAGTGTCTGTGACTTTACAAAAACTTTTGAATTGTCAATAATGAAAATTATTTCTTAGAATATTTCATTTTTGTGAACTTATTAACTGTTTCAGTGAATTGCTGTACAGCTTTCCTGAGTGGCAATGTTGTAGCTCTGATGTCTTAGGGATGTAAAGGATAGAGTGATTGTGGAAAGAGGCTGCATTTTTATTTAGATATACTGATGCAGTTGAAGAAAGGGAGAGATATTCTCCTCTGTAGATGAAATGAAACAGTCAACCTAGTTGTTTCAAATGTGCTTGGCTTGATTCATGATTCTTTAAACTTGTTGAAATTATTAAGGTCTGAATTTTATAGCTGATCTTTCTCATTAGGTTACTGTATATTTTTAATATGTTTGTTTCTAGGTCCCTACTCATGTAGATAAAGAGAGAGTAAGGTATTTTCACGATGATGATAGTATGAACCTGAAGGATTTGGTCAAAAATGAGAAGATGAGAACAGCAGAGGATCAAAACTCACTGTTCATGCGTATGGCATCCAAGGTAATGTGTGTGTATATTTCTAATTAAACATGTAATTATTAGAAACATTAAGGAGGACATGAGGCCTGAGTGCTCTAGATATGTTCCTTTTGTTTGAGAATTCTGCCTGTCTTGAGTAATAATCAAATTTGTCGTAACACGGTCGTGGCAAATGTCCTCAAAGTGATGGAAACCTGCACACATAGAGGAAATGTGTTCAGTTCTGTCATAGATGTGCTTGTGCTGTTCCTGTAGAATTTGACATGGTTGAAGTGAACACTTTTAAAGTACATTGTATATGAATAGGTTATTTATGCCCAGCAAAGCAGGTTTTCTCCAAATTAATGATGGAGAAGAGCGACATTTTCTATGTGTTTAGAATGACACTTCCATCTAGAAGTTATAGGAGTCAATGAGATTTGAAGCAAATTACCTGAATTTCCATCAGGATGTCCTGGATAATGAGCTAATTCATGCTTACAGTCCACACAGATTTATACAATATGGTTCCATGAGTGATTGCACTTTTATGAGCAGCCAGCTCACAGACAGATCCTGCAGTGTGAATGGAATGATTATTTTCTGCCATCCAAATTCAGTAATAAAGCATTCTTTTGTGCTTGATATGGAAGTGCTTGATAGAGATGATTTCCAACAGCTATGACATACGGTTTCTCTAGCATGCTTCAAATTTTACTAGGTTACTGCCCCACTATTTTGTGCATCACTAAGCAGGTTCTGAGAAAGCTTGTTTGTATGGAATTCAGTATCATCACAGGCAAAATTTTATTTTTCCATTTGTCTAGAAGCAGACAAGATCCTGGAGAGTACGTTTTGGTTTGTTGGTTTGGTCGTTCCCCCCCCCCCCCCCCAAATTAGGCTTTTTCAAATGAAATTTAAAATAATTGTATAAGACATGATATTGCCTGGTTAAAAATTTTTAGCCCTAAGCCATAAACCTTCTGGCAGGAAGTTCTTCTGGAGAGAATTTAGTGTGGTTTATGCATTTTCTCATTCAGCTGCCTCTGGTAGAAGTTCTCATTCTGTCCCATTGGCATACTAAAAGAAATGATGCCCTTGGGGTCCAGTTAAACAAACACATCTTGTTGCCAGGATTTGATTTCTTTCTTTGCCCTCCTGTCAAAAAAAGAACCCCAAACACACAAAGATTTTCTTCAGGACTTGTGCAGTAGTACAAACTGTTAGCTATAATTAACTACCATATCTGTCATGAAAACATTTACAAGTAAACAAAAGTTTAAGGACACAATAAAACTGTACTGTCCACAACACAGGATAAAAAGCATAACAGAGGGAAATGCTGTTTTCTCCAGGACCTTATTGATCTTGTATTGTTTTGTCTCAATTAAGTACTCTCATTCTGAGAGATAACTTTCATGGTAAATGGTGCTTGGAGTGTGTGTGTATGAATGTCTATATTAAAACATAAGTGGAATAGATTTTAAGAAAATTCTTTGACTCGAATCTGGGCATTGAAGGTGAATTTGTAAATCAGTATTAACAATTTTTTTGAAATTATTATTAATTGTGTTCTGTGTTTAGTGTTTTCATGTGGTTGCTTCCACTGAACAATTTAGATGGTTGCTTTTTGTGCTCTGACTCTTTTCAGGGATGTGTAAATAAAACCAGGCTAATTTGAGCTTCCTGAGTTTTGGTAATAGCAAATGTTTGCAGTGCCCCTGTGAAGACATAGTAAAGAGTGCTTTTAAAAAGAAAAATGTTTTTTTTGTTGTTTTTTTTGTTGCTTCTGTTTATCCAAATGCAAATGAAAGGCCATTTGGACTTCATTTTTTCCTAAAAAATGTGTGTATTTATACAGCAATCTGCTTCGCTTGCCCCTGAAATTTCTAAACTTTGTGAAAAGTATTGTTTGTGTATTGATACATTTCTTGATTCCACGTTTCTTCACTTCAAATTGAAAAATAACTTTTGACTTTTAGGGCCCTGAACTGTTGTTCAGCTGCCCTTGGTTTAGTTTTTGTATTTTTGACATTCTATTAAGTAACTAATAATGCAATAAAGACTAGCAAACTTGAAGGGAGTTCAAACATTTCTGTATTATATAGTTTTTTAAGTCTTCAAAGGCAAAAATTCTGATTTTTTTTTTCTATTCTTTTTTTTCTATTCAATTTTGAAATGCTGAGTATTTTCCAGGCTCTTGAGGACTGAGGCACTTAATGCAAGAGCAGCTATATGAGGGATTCACTCAGCCCAGTATTCTCTGGACTGAGACTGCAGTGACTATATAAGAGAGAGGGAATAAGAACTGGTCACACGTCTAGTGATGCAGCTTGTACTTTCCTGGCATTGAGCAATTTGGAGGTTTTAATGGTGCCTCCTTAGCTGGTATTTCTCTCTGGTTTATGGAAAGTTATGTGAATTGGGGATTAAACTGAATGTCCCATTGCTTCCTTTCTGTGACTTCTCATTTTCCATTCTATCGTCTATATCTGTTGTTAAAAGGCATGAGCTATAATTATTGAATATGAAGAAAACAAACAAATCTTGTATATGTAACATCTTGGGTTGGCATTCTTGTACCTGCAGCCAGTTTCTCAAAGATTCTGGTTACTTGTGTGTAAGGATTTCTGGGACAATGGTCAATGTAGGAGTGGTGCAGAAATGGCCTGGTACAGTATGTAGCTGTTTTAAAAATAAAAATTCCGTACAAATGAGGGTGAACTTCAGGACCTGAACTTCTGCATCCATGTAGTAGAATAAAATGAAATGTAGCATTTAACTTCTATAGAGAAGCAATTGTGAAGAAACATGGAGTCTCTTTAGTGGTAATTTAAAATGAGTACATAAAGGGAAAATGTTTGCAGATGTATGTCATTGGTGAGAATATTCTAACGAGGTGAAAGCCTCCTAAAACAGCATAAAACTTTCTTTGATTAGTTTTATTTAATATAAATCCAGGGGGGCATGAACAGAAGAAGG
Source organism: Grallaria varia (assembly GCA_013396735.1). NCBI lineage: Eukaryota > Metazoa > Chordata > Aves > Passeriformes > Formicariidae > Grallaria > Grallaria varia. Next base: position 73,843 of record VWZG01005731.1, on the reverse strand, counting down.
AGCTTCTGGAGGTTGAAAGAAAAACCAAACTCAGAACCCAACCATTATTTAAAAAGTGCTTCTTATGTCCGTGTAAGGAGAAGGAAAAAGAGCCTAACAGGCTTAGAAGTCAGCTTTGATGAGAATGAGTGAAAAATTATCTCGAGGGAATTTAAGTAATTATTTTGAGTTTGCTAAAAAGTAAAAAACTAGGCGTTAAATTCATTGGAAGCAAGAAACCAGCAGGAATGTGGTGTTGAAAAACCTTATCAAGGTATAATTAGAGCATTTAGGAGGGAGAAGTGCATGCTAGAAGGACTAATGAACTATTTGCATTAATACCCTCCATAAATGAGATCAGAGTGTTTGTTTTGCATGAACCATTATTCACACAGAATAAGTGAAAAAACTGTCTCAAGTTACCAGTATCAATAAAATGAATTTTAGTTCAAATTTATAGAAATCTATTATTTTAAAATGAAAGTTGAATTTGAGATGAATAATAACCAATGCCTAAAACCAAATGTTCCTCACTTAAGTGATGAAGTCAAAGAAGTCAGATGTGACATTCTCAATGATGAACTGCTGAGTGTAATCTTTGTTCATCCTGAGGAACAGAAGATGGCAAGTAGAATAACAATCTTCAGAAAGAAAACAGAGGGCATGAGTAAAGGGTAAATTTTTACTATAAAAGGAGGTTACATTTTATGTGGATTATTCAGGAATTTCTTTTGTTCAACACATGCATAAAGCACCCAGAGGAAGAGATAGTTTATGACCTGAGAATTGGTTATGGTTACATAATTATACAGGACTGACAAAAACTGTAAATTGTAGAATGTCATACTACAAAGCTGGAAATTTTCTAACATTGTGAAACACATCTGAACTGATTCTTAAGATTCACTTTAGGGAGTTTCTTGGGAGACATACATGTTTTAGTGATGTGAGTCATCTGTTCTATTCTAAATGCTGTCTGAAAGACATTATGGGTATAAAAGGAGTTAAGATGTCTAGCTCAGACACAGGAGATTATGCTATAGACCTCTCAAATAAACAGAAGGAGATCCCATCATAGGTATTGAGGCAATAAATTCAGATGAAAGTCAGGGTTTCTGAATGCAAAATGCTGGTAATCATTGAAACAGAGTGAAGCCATGGCTATGCACATGCCACAAGAGGCTATTGATGCTTGATTTGAGAGTCATTGTGAGTCTGAAAGCATCATCTCAGTGCTAGTGTGATTAAAATGAGAAACAGAATTTTGGAGGTTGTGAAAAGGGAGAATTCAAAGCTTATAAGGCTACTGCAGTTCACCCATGGTACTTGAGTGTCTTGAATACTGCCCAAGCTGGTAAAACGTAACTTGTGGTCAGAGGCATAGAATGGTGGCCATTTCAAGAAAACCTAAGTAAATAAAATTTCTTCAGTCCAGGGGATGGGTGGCTAGGAGAAGGCAGCTGCTAGACTAAAAGAATTAGCATAAAAGTTTAACAGAAAACAAGTATTTTTATTTCTCGTATGGGAAATGGTCACAGAACAGAGTTTGACATGAAGGGGCTGTTTGGGATTTTTTCTCAGTTAAGAAGGGAATTTTAGAACTCATGCTGTTGAGCATGAGATGCTGTGGAAGCCTTAATTGTCAGTGAGAGCAGAAAAAGGTGTAGCAACTTTGCGAAATAGTTTCATTGGTAAATATTACATAGGGAGATCCAGATAGACGTTTGGCTCAGGATTTCCTCAGTGATTTGCTGAGAGCTGCAAATGTGTAGCAGAAGAGTCAGCTCCATGAGCTTGGTTTATGCTCTTTTTATATTTCAGCCATTGCTGGAGATTGTTTTTGCAACATAAAGTGATCACTCTGGGTGAGCGAGCAACTTAATTCAGTATGTTCCCTTCTGAAGGCTTTCTTCTTTCTTTTTTTATTCTGTTTTGTTTGGTTTTTTAAGGATAAAATTCCTTAGTAATGTTACATGAATGTATTGTCTTTCCTGGCTTCTGCAATTGCTTTATTTTAGAAGGCTCTGAAGTTCCTACTGACTTCAATGGGCTTTGGATTAGATGCTATGTAATGTGTTTCTTTTTTGTTACTAGACAAAGATGTATTCTATCACGCTATTTTATTAGAACAAGCTTCTTGAGTGAATACCTGTCTCTTGACTTTTAAGATTGAGCTGTAGTATTTATTTACTAGCCAATTGTACTGGAGCATGTGCTCAAAGTAGATGTTTTGTCAATTACTGTTGTGAAGTCCAAATTTTAATTCATAGTACTGTAGTCCGTCAGTCTCATGCAGTGTCACATTTAGGGTTTGGAGGCATTTTTGTTTAGCTTTCATAAAAAAATGATAGATGGCGTCATAGATGCCAGTTCTTCTCTGTTAAGATCTAAAATGCTCTTGGTAGTTTCTGTACAGGTGATTCCCAGCTCTTGTCATCACAAAATGTGATGGTCTTCCCCAGATGGTGATTGTTTCTTGATCCTAAATTAAGAAAGAGCCTCCTAGGCATCCTGAGGTTTCCATGTTTTTCCATGTCTGTAGAATGCGTTCTTATTCACAGCATAACAAGATCAGTGTTAGTGCCAAAGTGTTGGCAGCAGTCTGAAAAATTTGAGTGTGATCACAGATATGCTAGATGCTTTATTTATGTACTTTATAAGTCTATACTACATAGAGTATCTGCATTATGATCTGGGGCATTCTTCAGAATTCTTCCATCTCTCCTCAGTGGTTTCAGCAAGGTGTCCAGCAGGAAGTCTAGCACCCAAACCTCTATTGGTTTTAGTTTGATAACATAGTACACCAATTTGACACATACGAATTGCTTTCTCTTTGTGCTTTCATTTGAGAAATGGAAAAATCCCCCAAAATTAATCTGTCCTATTTCAGAAGAGTGGTGAGAGGAAACTGCTGCAAGTCTAAAGATTATATCCTACCTAGGGTGGGAGAAGGCAGATCCTGTCCCTTAAATTCTGTTCAATAATTTCATTCTTCTTATCAGTTTGAACTGACTGCAGCATTATTTCCTTCATGGATTTTCCCAGGGTTTTTATCATTTTCCCAGACTATGCCAAGAAGAAAATTCCAGCCATGCGGCTATTGACTGTAAAGGAAATAGGCACTGCTCTCACAAATGGGGGCCGAATAAGGAAGGCAGACCAGCATATTTTATGGCTTTTATACATGCTCTACTCTAGATGAGTGTTACTTTCCTGATATTTAATGTTTTAATGGTGTTTCAAATGAAACACAGGCTAGTTGTTATGAATCTCTGAAGATAATGGCATAACTGCGGTTTTGTAAAGAGAGATGCGGGTGTTGAAATAGAAGGATATAATTAATGAAAGGATTTACTTTCTTAATTGGGACTTGGAAGAAATGTTAGTGCATAGACCCAAAATGTCTTATCCATAAAACCTCTGTATAATCCTGTTGCCATGCGAAAGTCTCTGTAATCTTATCTCATATCTGATTCCCGCTGAGATCCACAAACTAAACATTTGTTGTGGTCAGGCCATACTCATTAAGTGTTTTTCCCACCTGTAAAGTTTTTTTTGCCTCATGAAATCAGATGGAGAGGATAAATGTTCTCCTTGCTATTTGTTCTATTTGTTTGCCTTTTAGTCTTGGTTTTAAATTTACATTGTGATTTGTAATTCCCTTCTTGTCCATTCTTCCTTTTCTAGTTGTGGTTCTAATACATCCCCAATGTGCTTGAGGCTATTACCTCTTGTTACCTTTTGGCTTCTGTTTGGAGGTTGATGCGGACATGTGTTAGCTCAGTCTCTCCCACAGTCATCCATTTATGAATATAATGAAAAAGGCCCAAATAATTAGTTTACAGTGGTAAAAAAAGCTTTTTTAAAACAAAAATTTAACAACACTAATCTTTTTGATATATGGGGAAAAAAAAGCAGGCCTTAAAGTTTGATTATTTCATGTTACACTCTTGTGTCTGAAGGAAAAAAACACCAATTAGAAGTTATTGTGTTTTTACTTTTAACTTTATTCCACTTGGAAAGCGATTTGGGTTCTCACTGCTTTAGAAGCATGACAATGGGATTCAAACAAGTCAACAAAACATTTGAGAGCTGTTGTGGATTTTTTTTTTTTACATTACAGTTTTAGAGCACAGAATATGTGTGAAGTGTTAGGTTTTCACTACTGATAGCTTTAAGTACCCTGTCTGTAGTTCCTTCAGCCCTTCACTGTTGTAAGTAGTTCAATTTTCCCAAATTCATACTGTTAAGACTTATGTAATTCTTTCACTTATGTCAGTAGATACTTGTGGTTGTATAGAGACTGATTTCCAAAACATTAACTCAGT
>VWZG01005731.1:0-69116 GCA_013396735.1 Grallaria varia | reverse complement strand
CTGTTGTTTTTTACGTTTACCTAGAGGTCATGTGCATGGTTTGCTGTAAAAAAATTAAAACCCAAGAGAAAATAATTTCAGACACCTTGTTCTGTGTTCTGCTACATTTGCGTTCAATGAACTAAACAGTTTTCTGTGAATATGGAATGGACACAAAGTTAAAGCTGTTCCTGCATGTGGAAGTGAATCAACAGCAGTGACAGTTGGGTTAGGAAAGAAAACCTGGGAACAGTAAGAATTGTGTAGATGCAGCCTGTATTAAACACGTGCATAAGCATCTAACATTCTTCTGGAGTTATGTTAAAATGACAATATGTGTTGCAAATGAACACTTGTGCAGGACAGTCTTTTCTAGGCATTAAAATTATGGCCAGGGATAACTGTAAAATTAAGTGCTAATCACACTTTAATAGCGGAATTCTGTGGCTGAAGATATTTTATTTGGCTGACACTTCATTTCATTGACTTGCATATGAAGTTTTATCTGTTCTAATAGCTAATTCTGGCAAAATATGCAGTTTTAATTTCTAATAACAGAAACAAAAAGGAGCTCAGTCCCAAACTATTGTGCAGTACTCTGTTGTCTGTTCATTGCTTGACCTCTGCTGCTCCAAGGTAATCCTGAACTACCTTGCTCATCCACTTGACTGATAATCTTTTCCTGTCAGTGACATAGGCCTTAAAAGTGTGCCTTGATATCTTAAAGTCCTTTGATACTATGTATTTAAAATATTCTTTTTTTTTCACTGGGATGATAGATTTTGGAAATACCTATTTGCTGAATTATATGTTGAACTAAACCTACAGATTCAGATGTCTGTGCTCATAGGGAAATCGGAGTTGTATTACAGTTTACATTATAAAATTCTGCCTTGTTTTGTCTTAAGGCTATGCTATTTGAGATTAGAAAGACTTTTCAGAGGTGATTTTGTTGTTAACAATAGGTGCTAAGTGCTGAATAAATTTAAATATGATGAGATGAAGTCTTATGTCACTCAGGTTTCTTTTCTAAAATAATAGTTTATTCTTCTTTATTGCAGCTTCCCAAAATATATTATGATACAACATTCCACAAATATTAACTCTGTCATTTAAAGTTGAAGACGTCAGTGTTGCCATGACAATTTAAACCCAAACTGATACATTTTATATGATCTATAGACTTTTTTTCCCACAAATTTTCCAAGCAGATGCACTTTTATTAGCTTATATGGAAGTAACTTTAGCTGTGATTGCGTTAGCAAGAAGATAGGAAAAGCAGAAGTTCAATAGTTGCATACAAAATGGAACAGGAAAATAAGCAGAAAAATAGCTGTACAAAAAAGCTGAAAATAACCAATGCTGGAACTATGGGGGTGTCTTACTGTGTTAATTGTGATTAATGGAATTTCCTGCTTTATCCCCAAATTTCAGAGGAAATTTGAAGAAGGGGAAAAAGTGTACTTGAGGAATTATATAGGTATAATCCCGAATGATTAGCAGTTGTGTCTCTTAATGTTTCCTTTCAGTATCACAATGATATTAAATTCTTAAGTAGGGCTTTTTTTTTTTTCCCCAAAGGGCCACCCAAAGAGCAAGTAAAAGCAGCAGAGGGAGCGATAAGAGCCATAACGCCCAGCGCACTTCAAATGTAGTGTGTAGGCAGCCAGCAGTGTATAGGACTCCAGGGGTTTTACTGTGGAATAAATAGGAAAAGCGGAATTGGTTTAAAATTAATCTGTGAGATACAGTTCCAGTGATCTGAACATACATTGGCAGAAAAATGAGGCTGACCTTGCAGTGTACCTTGTACAGATCTGCAAGAGTTACTTGGGAAGTAGCCCAATGCCAGGATGCCTGATGGTTTCACGAACATAACAAATAAAAAAGGACATAAATTATTTTATAAACAGAATGTTATATAATGAAATTATTCATGTAATATATTCATATTATTCATTGTAATTATCATGTTAAGGATTTAATCAGAAAATATAACATTGTAATTTCTCCTTCTCTCAGATCATTCTCATGTATGCATAGTCAGATGCCAATTTCTTTCTAAATCCCCATGCTAAAAGGTTAGAGATCCCTCTCCTTTTCTTGGGTTTTGGCCACATTTGCAATGTATTCGAGCTGTCCAAATCAAATCCCAAAGGGCTCCTGAGAGAAGTTTGGATGCCTTCCCTGTCTGTTGTTTAAATGTGTGTGTACAGGCCTTTCTTGTCCAGGGCAAGCAAAATTGTGATGCTGTTCTGTTGGTTGAACCAAAATGGCATCCGGGTTGTGGAAAATAGACACAAGGTGGAATAAAGTTACCAAAGCTGAGGAAAAGGCTGAGGTACTTAACACCTTCTTTGCTTCAGTTATCAGCAATAAGACAGGTCACCCTCAGGACAACTGGACTCCTGAGCTGGTAGACAGGGATGGGTAGCCTAATAGCTACCCTATAATCCAGGAGGAAGTAGTTAGTGACGTGCTGAGCCACTTAGATGCTCAGAAGGCTATGGGACAAGATGGGATCCATCCTGGGGTGATGAAGGAACTGGTGGAAGAGCTTGCCAAGCTGTTCTCCATCATTTATCATCAGTCCTGGCTAACCAGGAAGCTCTCAGATGGCTGGAAGTTGGCCAGTGTGATGCCCATTTGTGAGAAGGACCAGAAGGAGGATCCAGGAGACTACAAGCCTGTCAGCCTGACCTTGCTGCCCACCAAGGCTATGGAGCAGATCATCTTGGGTGCAATTACACAGCACCTACAGGTGGTGGGGAATCAGACCCAGCCAGCACAGATTTAGGAAGGGCAGGTCCAACCTGACCAACCTGATCTCCTTTTATGACCAGGTGACCTGCCTGGTGGATGAGGGAAAGGCTGTGGATGTGTCTACCTGGACTTCAGCAAAGCCTTTGACACTGTCTCCCATAGCACAGTCCTGGCAAAGCTGGCAGCCTATGGCTTGGGCAGGGGCACTCTCTGCTGGGTTAGGAACTGGCTGGATGGCCGGGCCCAGAGAGTGGTGGGGAATGTGCTGCATCCAGTTGGTTTCTGATCACCAGTGGTGTCCCCCAGGGATCAGTGTTGGGCCCAGTCCTATTTAACGTCTTTATTGATGATCTGAATGGGGGGATCAAGTCTATCATTAGCAAATTTGCAGATGACACTAAGTGGGGGAAATATTGACCTGCTGAAAGGCAGGAGGGCTCTGCAGAGGGACCTGGACAGGCTGGATAGGTGGGCAGAATCCAGTGGTATGGGGTTCAACAAGACCAAGTGCCAGGTCCTGCATTTTGGCCACAGCAACCCCATGGAGCACTACAGGCTGGGGACAGAGTGGCTGGAGAGTGGCCAGGCAGAAAGGGACCTGTGGGTTTGGATTGACAGGAAACTAAACGTTAGCCTGTGTGTGCCCAGGTGAGGTCGCACCTCTCGCGTGCTGTGTCCAGTTCTGGGCCCATCAGTTTAGAAAGGATATTGAGGTGCTGGAGCATGTCCAGAGACGGGCAATGAGGCTGGTGAAGGATCTGGAGCACAAGTCCTGTGAGGAGTGACTGACAGAGCTGGAATTGTTTAACCTGGAGAAAAGGAGGCTCAGGGGAGACCTTATCATTCTCTACAACTCCCTGGAAGGAGGTTGTAGCCAGGTGGGGGTTGGTCTCTTCTCCCAGTGACAGGACAAGAGCACACAGTCTTAAGCTGCGCCAGGCGGGGGTTAGGTTGGACATTAGGAAGTTTCTCACAAAAAGAGTGATGGAGCATTGGAATGGACTGCCCAGGAAGGGGGTGAAGTCACCATCTCTGGAAGTGTTTTAAGGAAAGACTGGATGTGGTACTTAGTGCTGTGATCTAGTTGGCATGATGGTATTCCGTCATAGGTTGGACTCATGATCTCAGACGTCTTTTCCAGCCTAATTGATTCTGTGCTTCTCTGATTCTGTCAGATTGATGGTAGACAAGACACAGTTGCACAATTACACTGTGTGATGTAGAAGGCAGTGTCATTTTGTATAGTGCTAAGAGTCCTAAAGCTGCCTGTGTGTTAATCAGTGCTTGCCAAAAGAGAAGAGGAAGATGGAAGAAAAGGAGGAAGAATGTGGCAGATATGCCCAGAACAAAGTATGTGAAATAGGAAAAAGAAGACTGGGGACTGTAGACTGTAGAGGTGATCTGTCTTATGAGCATGTCCCTTTAGCTCAGCTCTTGGCTTTGGCCAGTGTCTGGTAGAAACAAGGACTTCAGGTGCATTGCCTTTATAGGTACCTGAATTTCCTATTTTTGGAATTTTAGACAATTCAGTGGTGTTTTGTAGGACATGCTAACTTTAAACTGATACATAAAAGCAACTTCTGGCTTCTTTCTGATCTCTGGGCGGCACCTGAGCAGGAATGATAGTACCAAGCAATATATGTGCAGTGAGGGATCTTGCTACACAACTTCCAGAATGCATTGACTTTCATCTTTAGCAGGTGTGATGCTGCATTTGTGATGCAGAAATGCTGCTTTCCATCAACTCTAATACATCAGCATAATTCCTTCTTTGGATGTGTACTAACTCTGCTTTCGAATGGAAGAAGATCTGTATGAAAGAAACCACTTTTTAAATGATTACTTGCTTTCCTTCTAGCATTTTGGAGAATGCTTTCTTCTTGTTCTTTCAATTCCCCTTTAAATTTTTTGGAGAGATTTAGTTAGAGCCGAATAATGCAATTGGCAGAACACATGGGGTGCCTTATTGTACAAATAGGAGTATAAATGTTTTAAAAGAGAATTTCCATTTTCTTCATGAATAACTTTTTTTAAAGAGGCCGGTATTTAGAGTAGCAGCTGAAAAGTTACTCTGTAATCTGCCGTGGTAGCAGCTACATTTTATTTTATTTAATTTTTGACAGATTGATATTTGGCATTTGTAGGACTTGAGGGGTAATCACATTTAAGGGATTCTAGCCGTTAATTATTATTTTTTTGTTGTTGTTTTCCATTGGTACTGACAAGGAATATGTTAGTCATGTTCATTGCTACTATTCCAGTATTGCAAACTGAAGTGTCATTAGTGTTTGTTGGTTTTTTGCTTGTTTTTAAGTCAGAAAACATTTCTTAATGAATTTTCTTATTTATATTCATATCCTGTCTTATTTCAGTATACGTACAGAATTCTTGCTGGTTGATATTTTTACCTGGTTTTAGTTTTCTGTACTTCCTGAACTGTTTTGAGTGTGTTGGAAGGACACTGTGGAAATAGGGAAGTTTCAACAAAATTCTTCTTCCTTTCATGGCTGTTATTAAAAGTGAAAATATAGCTTGCTTTAACATTGTTTTAAGGTAATTCTTTTAAAACATGTGATAAAACACATAAAGAAATGAAGATTCAGGAGCAGGATGACCATCTGTAACTTGGTCTCTTTGTTTCAGAACTGCAATTTAATGGCACTGTGCATTGGTGTGCTAGACTTACGACCTGAATAAAAGTCTTGTAAACTTGTCTTTGAAGGTATGAAAAATGGAAGAAAAGTAATGTATTGTTTTTACAGTTTGTCCTTGTCTAGTTTTCCTTCAGCAAGGAAGAGGGATAGTGCTTGAAGAGCATTCAATTGGACCTGAATTATTAACAACTAGGCTTTTTTTATTGCACAAGTAGGTTGGACTTTTTTCTAAAACTCTACTTATTCCAAGCACTTATTTAATGTCTTTGAAGCTGGGGTGTTGGTTTCTTGAACTGCATGACATTCCTTATCATCTTCTGTTATTCATTAATATTGCAATAGCATCTATAATTTTGTTCCTGGTAGAGACTCTCGTAGAGGTAATCTGAACCTGATCTGTCAATATTCCTTCTCTGATTATTGCTTTACTGTGTCTACTCTCCCCAAAGTTCTGCATTGCTGCCTACCTTTTCTCGTGTCTTTACTTCTCCAAGGTAAACTTAGGTTTATTTTACTTCCTTCCCCAATGTGCTTCATCTAATTCTGTTGACCAACATATATTACATCTTAAACCAGAAGCGCAATGTTGTCTGGGTCTCGTGGCCTTTAGCTGTATGAAGAACACTTCTGCACATCTTACTATTATTGCGAAAAATCCAAAATGCTTTTTAAGACTCCCCACTGACTTACTCTAGCCTGATACACAAACCTTAGGTGGATCTAGGTTGCACTAGGAGCTTACGCTGAATGAGCGATATAGGCACAGGATTCCACTTATGTTTAGTAATATTAGAAATGGAGGTATTACTTAATCTTTTCTACTGTGCCCCTTCACTTTGAAAACTTTTAATTCTGAATCATGAAATACTAATACTGGATTTCCAGGAAGCACTAGAAGAACTTTCTGGTGCAAGTGGGAAATCTTTTTTACCATTCCTTTGGGTGATGCCAACTTTTGCCAGTGACTGATTGGTTGGTTTGTTTTTCTTTTCCTTTATTTTGGTTGCATTTGTAGCTTGTTTTTTTAAGTCTCCTGAACTGGGTTTCTTTTCATTGACTCCACTCAAGGTCATGTATTGGATTTTATAATGCTTCAGACCTGCTTTTCAGTTTGAGCCATTGGATTATGAATATATTTTCAGATTGCATCGAACATGTTGCATAAAAGTACAATTCCTGAACAACAGCAATGTAGTTTCTTTCTTGTCTTACTGAATTACCATTTGAAATGTTGTGAAGTCTCTATGCAAATGAAGGTAGCATGGGAATTAAATGAGAGGTTTTAGATATGTGTGCATTTTTGCTGGCCTATGGTCTTACTGGCATCATGGAGACATGGTGGGATGGCTCCCGTGACTGGTGTGCTGGAATGGGAGGATACAGGCTCGGAGGATACAGTCTCTTTAGGAAGGTTGAGCAGTGTAGACAAGGAAGGGGGTCTCAATTTCTATGTCAATGAGCAGTTGGAGTACATGGACTTCTGCCTGGGGATGGATGATGAGCTCACTGAAAGCCTGTGGGTCAGGATTAAAGGTAGGGCAGGGACAGGTGACATTATAGTGGTGGCCTGCTACAGGCCACCTATCCAGGAAGACCGAATGATGAGGTGTACTGTATACAGAGAGGAGCAGCTTCATGTTCACAAGCCCTGGTCCTCATGGGAGGCTTCAGCCACTCCATTGTCTGTGGGAGGGACAGCACATCAGGGCACAGGCATTCCAGGAGGCTCCTGGAATGAGTTGATGATAACTTCCTTCTCCAAGTGATCAAGGAACCAACGAGGAGAGGTGCTGTGCTGGTCCTTGTTGTCAGAACAAGGAGGGTCTGGTGGGGAATGTGAAGCTCAAGGACAGCCTTGGCTGCAGGGACTGTGAAGTGGTGGATTTTGAGATCCTTAGGACTGATGCCTTAAGACTTTCTGTGTTTGTATATATTTGTATATATGTATATATTTTTGTATGTTTGTAAATTTTATGTAGCTGTATAGCTTCTCATATTTGAAGTAGCAACTAGCAGTTTCTACCCCTGTACTGCATTTCTGAAGGTCTGAGCTAAGGATAGGATAGTGACTAGAACATTTTATTTAGGACTCATGACCCAGGACTAGAATAACCATACACATTGTAGTCAAAACAAGATAGAAGACCTGTGAAGTTTGGAAAACCTCCAACCAGGGAAATGTGACATGAAGAAGACGATAGTGAAGAAGTAAGGGGTCTTGAGACCCCTGACTCAATTCTAGGAAGGCGTGCAGAGGGGCAGACCCGAGGGAGGTTCTAAGGGTGGCACCAAGGTGGTACGAAGGTGGATGGTCTCTGGGTTGGATGTAATCTTTAGTTATGATAACTAAGTAGTGCTATAAAAATAAGAATCACCTCTATGCTGTGCACACATCATTATACTTCAGGAACTTGAAAAGCTTTTCAGTAAAGAACTCCTCTCTGCTTTACCTCAAATAAATTGCCTCAGAAGTTTTTGTCTACCTTTTAGGCAACAGGACAGTGAGGAGGGTTTACAGCAAGGCCACTGTGCTGGACTTTGGGGGAGACCTTGGCCTCTTTGAGGATCTACTTGATAGTGTACCATGGGATAAAGTCCCAGGGGAAAGAGGGGCCCAAGAAAGCTGGTTATTATTCATAGGATCACCTCCTCCAAGCTCAGGAGTGATGCAACCCAGCAAAGAGGAAATTAGGCAAAAACACCAGGAGGCCTGTGTGGATGAACAAGGAGCTCCTGGGCAAATTCAAAAAGACATCTTTCTCAGGAGAAATACCTGGGGGGTGTTGGTTGACAAGAAGCTCAACATGGCACAGCAATGTGTAATTTGTAGCCCAGAAAACTGACTGTATCCTGGACTGCATCAAAAGCAGCGTGGCCAGCAGGTCAAGGGAGGGGATTCTGCCCCTCTGCTCTGTTTTTTTGAGACCCCACCTGGAGTGCTGCATCCACCTCTGGCATCCTGAACACAGGAACAACATGGATCTGTTGGATTGAGTCCAGAGGATGGCAGTGAAGATAATGAAGGGGTGGAGCACCTCCCTGTTGAAGACAGGCTGAGAGAGCTGGTGGTGTTTAGCCTGGAGAAGAGAAGGCTCCAGGGAGATTATAAAGGGGGATTATAAAAAAGAACGAGGAATAATGGCTTCAAACAGAAAGAAGGTGGATTTAGTTTAGATATTAGGAAGAAATTCCTTACTTTGTGGGTAATAAGGCACTGAAACAGGTTGCCCAGAGAAGCTGTAGATTCCCCAGGCTGGATGGGACCCTGAGCAACCTGGTCTAGTGGAACATGATCTTCAGAGTGTCTTTCAACCCAACCCATTCTATGGTTCTGTGATCTGTTGGTCATGACCATACCTTTCAACCACAAATATGGATTTTAGACAGCACTTACTTCATAAATATTTGCTGCTTTTTATGTGAGAATTCTGTTTTGGTTCCCAGATGTCGTGAATACGGCAATTTATCCATGTTTAAGAGAAGCATCTTCCAGGCTGTTTAATGAGAGTAATATTTATTTTATCACAAGGGAAGCTGTGGAGTGTTTAGAAAAGTACTATTATTTAAAAGTGGTCATGCATACCAAACCAGGAATTTCTGTGACTACTTCTAAGTGCAATCAGAGCAAAATAGTAATGGTATTTATGCTGCATGTGATCCTCCTGATAGCCAAGGTGTTGTGATTTCCACTCTTCTGTCTAGTCTGCCAGCTGTCACCTTTCCCTTGTATATCCATTCTCATAGCAGAAGTTTTTATTTGAAAAGCAAATGTTTACATTTGGTAATATCAAAGTGGTACTATTCTGTAAGAAACGCTTATTGGTGTCTCTTCTGCTGAAGATCTAATTTTACTTTTTTTATACTTTTATGAAAGAAGAACAGAGACTTGACTTTTGACACCCAAACCACTAAATATTATTTCTTGAGCTCGGGAATCTCCTGTTAAATGTAGAATTACAGCATTTCAATAAAACAGAAGAAGAACGAACTGTTGAACTCTTTATTTTAGTCTTCAGTGGCTTCCTGTAGGAAATGCACATAAGCAGTTAAGTGTATTATACCTGAATAAAATAATATTAAGCGCACGCCTCCTCAATTGTTTGGTTTTGAAAGTACTGAGCATATATAAAATAAGCTCTTCGCCTGTATTAGAGAACTGCAGTATTTGGGAAAAGCAAGAGCTGTTGTGTGGGGGAGTTTTTTTTGGGGGAAAGTTATTTATTTACCCTGCAAAATAGAATCTGTTTTATTTTTGTTGTTTGTGTTTTTTTTTTTTTTAATATCAGTTTATCTACACAAACTATACCTGGGATATTTGTAAGATTTCCTTTTGTTTGGAGACTGCTTCAATTATGATAGCATGCATTCCCAATGCCTTCAGTTAACAGTATTCCTTTGCTAGGGCTACCCCAGTCAGTATTCTGAAATACATTAGGATTTGTTGTGATGGCACTTATACCTCTTCTTTANTTTTCTCCGTGTCATTTTGATAAGTAGGTGACTGAAACTATTCAAGGTAGAATTGCAATCAAATGTGGCATAAAAGTACTGCAGCACTGGGATATCATTTAAAGTGAAAAAACTTGAAAAAAATTCTTCCGAATGCTCTTTACATTTGCTTTAGCTGGAAGTTTTGAGTGTTTAGGGTATTAATGGTACATAATTTTATAGCTGTGTAGAGTGGTCAAAGCAGAAGATGGAGAAGTACTTTGCCAAGTCTTAAAAAAAGTTAATCTTTGCAACCAAGACTTGCTAAGTCTTGATTTAGGCAGGGTGTCATGGGATTTGTTTGTCATCCCCCCCAGTTATAAAGTCTAATTTTATATATATAAAGTATTCTGTGAGTTATGAAACTTAGTGAAATCTACTGTCATTTGGGTTTGAGTCCCACGACCCCCATAATTTCCTTTCCATTCATTGTGTTGTTTCTTTACTATGTCCTCTGTGTCCTTGCATCTCCTTCAGTTCCTCCAATTTATGTTTACAGACTCCATCCCTCTTAAATATCGTCTAGGTGAGAGGTGAGACATATTCAGTGTGTGTGGGTTTTCACTATTATGATCCTGTAAGATACCACTCACCCTAAATATTGTTTTCACATAAAATTTGGTATTCCCAGAGTTTCCTTTTACATGTGGCACATACAACTAAAATACAGCAATGAATAAGCAAACACAAAACCTGCAAATCCTTCAGCCTTGTTTCTGGTAATGTGCTAGTTGTGTCTGTTGTTCATATTTAGAAACAGGTGCACTCAGAAAGACTTTATATTGAAGGCAAAGACTTTCCTTCACAAAGTGACTTAGTACTGTTCATTTTATAAGAAAAGCTGTTGGCATGTTTTCATAGAATGTGAATATTACGTGCAGATTCATGGTCTAGTTATTTCCCAAAGGATGATTTAATGGTAGTTATAATAGAAGAGGAGGAGGAGAAAGGAGAGGAAAAGATACATAATACATAATATAAAGAATGGTGCATCTATTTAAAGATAGCTGAAGTTGTGTCAGAATAATATTGAAATACCTAGCCCTTAACTTGAAATGCAATATAGTAATAAAATCTTCTCACTGCTGTCACACATCTGCATTTTAATACCTGTGCTGTCTGAGATTGTGTGTAACTGCTCTCAGGAGATGTACCTGATGATTGCATCTGCTGCAGATGCCATATGAGGGAAAGAGTTGCTGCTGCTTCTGTACTTTATGCTTTTGTCAGTAAAGGATACTACAAGGAGCTACATATTTTTTTTCGCTTGTTGATATATATGCAGAATTTTTCTTTGTATCTTTTCAGCTCATGGAAAAAACTGACAGAGACTACTACACTCTGGATGACATGTTTGTTTCCAAAGCAGCCAAAAGAGCACGCAGTGGGGAAGAGGAGGAAATACAAAGAAGAAAAGCAATACGGGAGCACCAGCAGCTTGCTGCGCGCATTGAAAAGTGCCCATATTGCTTTGATAGCAGTGAACTTTCTAAACATCTTATTATTGCAATTGGCACTAAGGTAAGAAAATAGCAAGTTAACACAAATGAAGAAATAAAAGAAGAAATTATGTTGGAGTGCTTAAAATTAAGAATGAAATCACATCTGTGGAATTATTTATGGTTCTGCATCTTATTTTCCTTGCCCATCCAACGGATTCCACAAATTTGTTGAGGGTGAGGAAAAAGAAGATATAAATCTGTAATGAATTTTAAAGGTTATCTTTGATATCAGAACATCACATTTCTGGAAGACAGGAGTAATAATGAAAGATCTCAGCGCAGAGATAAGACTGTAGGTGGATTTGTGGAAGACTAAATCACACTTCACTGGAGGAAATTTGAACTGGTGAAGACCTGTATCTCCATATCGAAGAAAATTAAGTGGTGAATTCAATTTTTAAGCTTAAAATTCTATGACGTAGACAGAAGTTTGGTTTGGAAAACTTCCTATTTCTTAGTGCTTTTAAAAGTTCCATAAATATTTGGATTTTTAACACCTGAAATGTCTCAGTATATCTGTTTTTGTAATTTTTTTTCTCCAAAGTTTCCATTCATTATTGAGGTGTTCATTTGATCTGAACCTCTTTATAGACCAAGAAATTAAATGCATCAATAAATATTATGGTACATTGTGGGTGTTTTTTTAATAGAGATTATATGTATGAATTCATATAGATCTGCCTGCATATGTATGTATATAATCTGTGTTTATAACTTTGTATTTAGGATGAATATAACATTGGTAACACACTAATGTTTTAGTTGTTGTTAAGTAGTGGTCGGGGACAATTCAGCTTTTCATATTGCCCTGCCAGTGAGAAGGTTGGAGTGGCACAAGAAGTTGAGAGGGGACACAGCTGGGACAGGGGACTAAAACTGGCCAAAGGGCCATATGACATCATACTCAATGTATAAACGAGGGGGAAAGCTGGCCAGGGGCCACTGCTTGGAAAATGGCTGGGCATCAGTTGGTAGGTGGTGAGCAATTGCGTTGTGCACTGCGTGCTTTGTATGTTGTTGTTGTTACAACGATTATTTAATTTTCTGTCCTTCTAAACTGTCTTTATCTCAAACCACAAATTTTACTTTTTTTTCTGATTCTCACCCCTATCCTACTGGGGCAGGGAGTGAGCAAACAATTTTGTGGTATCTAGCTGCTTGCCAGGATAAATGATGACACGGAGTATGCATTTTACATATATGTGTATATATATATATATATGAAATATTTTATTGAAAATGCATACTGATATCTAGATATATTAAAAATTTATTGGAATGGACTAAACAGTGTGATTTCATAATAGTTATCATACCAGTTGGTTTATAAGACTGATATTATTGCCTTGGTAGTGGAACTGCTCTCAATACTACTAGTTCATTTGAGCTACTGGTCGATAATGGGATCTTTTAAAAAACACTAAAATTACTAATACCTTGCTATAATTAGTAGGTAATGGCTTCTATTGGTTTGAATTTAGCACATGATGAATTTCTTGGCTTCAGCAATGGGAGGATTTTTAATGTTTGAAAAACGGGCACTTCAGTTTTTGTTTGCTTTTCATAGGTGTACTTGTCTCTACCAAGCAACCAGTCCCTTACTGAAGGTCACTGCCTGATAGCCCCTCTACAGCACCATACTGCAGCCACTCTTTTGGATGAAGACATCTGGGAAGAAATCCAGGTCAGCTGAGAAACTGGCTCCTTTTTCTGACGGTTTTTGAAAATAATTTTGTTTTGAATAATAATATACTTGTCAGAAGTATCTATTTTCATAATTTGCAGTCAGGCAGCTCTTCTCTGATTCCACTAAGGATCAGAATGTTCTCACATTAGCATTGAAAATTATTGGTCAAACAGTAACAGAAAAGAGGCAGGGTAAATACTGAAGAAAATTTCTGATTCATAAACATTAGAAGAAGTTTCCTGGAATGCTGCATAACATGCATCGTTGGAAGTCCCTGAAACTGTGTTAGGGGAACATCTGTTGGGGATGAAGTAGGTACAGCTAATCCCTTTCAGAAAGCGGAATAACTGACTTCACAGAATTTTCTTAGGAGTGCCAAGGAAAAGAAAAGGGTTGTCAGAGCAGGCAGATCATTTAAAATGAAATACAAGCTGAAAATTTGTTGGTTACATATCTTCAAGGTTTTAAGCTAATCTGGGGTTTGGGAGGATATCAATTGAAAAAGAACTATCTTACTCTTAAAATCAGTGTTAGAATCCAATTTTCTACCTTTCTTGAAAAGTGTTACTGGAATAAAGTGCCAAGCATGAAGGGTTGTGTTTTCCACCTCTTATGAAGACATTTTGAAGATTTGGAGTTCTGTTTTCTTTGGAGATGGAAAAGCAAGTAGGGGGTGTAACAAGCTTCTGCCTAAGAGGTTCATTGTGATTGTCAGTCCCCCGCTCCCTGCCATCAGGATTATTACAAGGGGAAAACAAGTTGCAGCCTCTTATGTTGAAATATTGGAGACTTATTTCAGAATAGAGAGACTTTGTTGTTGCAGTTGCTGAGATTTAAAATTGGCATAGTTTGAAATAGTTTAAGTAAGATTGGTCTTGCCACAAGCCTGGCAGGTAGATTCTCTGACTTTTCAGATTTGCTCCCCACATTAATTCTTATGGCTGATTATAATTTCTGTACAGTGTTTCCTGTTTATGCTCCTCTCCAAGCACCTCCTCAACCCAGAGGAAGGAAAAGGAGTTCTCTTGTGTATGACAGGAAGGCCTAAAGAAGTTGAATAAGAAGAAAATAAGTGCAAAAAGTCGGATCAGGATGAACAAAAGAGCATAAGGAAAAGTGATAAATTTGTTTATTCTAGATATTTTCTTTGTCCTAATCTCTTGACTAAATAATTATAATTTTTCTAAATTTGTATGAGAAGGAAAATAGGATAAAGAAAAGCAAATGCAGTTCCTCTATTCAACACTAGTCTTTTACTTGCTAGAAAAGGCAACTAGCTGCTAAAACCATTGCCCATTGACCCTGTGAATATATCCATAGACAGCTTAAAAATTTCTTTCCAACAAAGTGGACACAGGTGAATTATTTTTTCCCCCAGCTTCTATGTAATTCAGTAGGAGTCTGGAAGGTTTTAGCAGGAGTATAAGCAGTCAGTCAGTGACTAAATTTTCTGATGCCAGAGACATATTTCTTACTGCTGTTGAAGGAAAAAAATGATCACACTTTAAATATTCAAAAAATGTTGTATGGAGCACATGTTTTAGCTAACTATTTTTGCAGGGAATTTTTTTTTTTTTAGGATATGTTGGAGTAAAGCAACCGTGTACCTTGAATTTAACATATTATGTAGTTTAGACTGATGTGCTTGCTTGCCAAAATAAATATTCATGTAATGCTTTCATTATGAAGAGATATAAATCTTTACATATTCTGTGTTGACTGAACTGTTGCATGTATTAATGTCATGTGTATCTGAGCATAAGCCAGGCCTTATTATTTGCCATTATGAATGGTTTTCTCCTTTCCAGTGCTAATTATCCTTGATGTTTTGGCCTGCTCAGAATTTGGAGGAAAAGTGCAATATATTTAAAACCATAAAATCTGGTTGGGGAAATGTTAGCTAACATCTGCAAATATTGTAGGCTTTTTGGTGGATTTGTATTTCAGTTGATATTGCAGGGTAGCAACTCTTTCTCAGCCTCTGTATTTCAGAAGTAGAAGTTTGGGGGCCAGAGCGATGAGGAGAAGACAGCAAGCCATTAATTCAGAGTAGCTTGTTGCTTTGCGCTGTGAAGTCCCATGTCAGTCATGGGGCACTGGGCAGTATCTTTTAGCTGTGTTCCATTGATTGTATTAGGAGAATAATGATAGTGTTTTCCTGTTTCAGTATGGAGCAGCTCATTAGTGAGGAAAAATTCAGGGCACTAGCCCTGCTTTGAAGAGCTTAAATACCTAGTTAAGATATATATATTTTGTTGAGTTTCTTAGCCTTTTAGTTAGATTCACACTGTGCAAGATGGCAAGGGGATGGCGAGAAGAGAGCTCAATTTCTAGACCTGTTTCACTTAAAACGCTGTAGTGATTTGCTTTCCATCTGTTTTACTTAAGTACTTGCTGACGTTTTTGAATATGTGTATTTACTTAGGCTAGTTTGATTCATCAACTCTCCATTTTCATTAAGATAGGGAATCTTAAACCTTTAGAGTGGATTAGCCTTTTAATGGTGCTGTTTGTATTTCTGAGCATTGTTAATTGAAAAAATTGCGAAAAGGACAACCTATGAGTTATGTGAGTTGTAGAGCTACGGTACCTCTGGTCTATGAGGCTCCTACAGCTTCTGTGGTTTCTTGGCTTACATTGTGGAAATGGTATAGGGAGCATGTATAATTCAGAAATCTTCATTTTTAAGAAGCAGTTTTCAAGATCTTGAGAAACTTTCAGAAACATTCACCCTGCCAGAAAGTCAGATCTTTTGTGCATTTGAAAATAAGTCTAAATGACTCTCAGAAATCATCCCTTTTGCTTGATAATTTAGTTCAGCGTCTACATTGTAAACTATAGAATGATGCTCCTGCATATCTTGGATGCAAATACCAACTGTCCAGAGTCCTGGAGCAGCAAAAGCAAGCTGCTCTGCTGAAAGGCAAGTCAGGGGTGGAAGGTGATGGGCAAGGCAGGTGGGGGAGGCCATCTCGCTGACAAGGCACAGTCTCATGGTACCCAGGCCAAGAGAAGAGAGCAGTTGCCATAGTTGTAGACAGGGTCAGACATGGCCCAGAGATGGCCAGACAAGTCTGCAGTGATGACTTAGGTTCAAGGTGAAGTCAGGGCCAAGAGTTCCATGTACCTGGCTGGGCACAGCCATTCCTGAAACTTAGCTCAGGCAAGGAACAAAAGTGAGGGCCTGAACTTAACTGCAGCTCCTGAGTAGCGGGGGCCAGGCCCACACTTCTCACCACCTGCCAGATGTATTGAGTATTGCATTTGGTTTGCTTCTGTACAGTGAAGATGGTGGTTTTAGCTATGGCTTTTTTTGAGACAGTGCTAGTATTTTACTTAAAGATGAAGCATGCCTAGTGGAAGTATCTTTCCTTTTTTTTTTTATTTATTTTGTTGTTAAACTGTACAATCGGAAGAAGTAGTGAAAGGGTAATGGTAACTTTCATCAGTATAAGCCAAGACATCACCTTCTTAGAAATTGCAGGCTTGGGATCTACTGTTAAAGTCATGATGTTTTATGGAGCACTGCAGTTATGAAGGTTAACATAGCTTTAATTTCAGCTGTAAAAATATGTGATACTTATTAAAACTAAATTTGTAGTGTTAATTATATTGTGTGTTTCTAGACTTCCTGTGTTTGTGTCATAGGAAATATAGTTCATGTTAAATTGCTGAATAATACAGAATTTTCCTAGTATGATTGTTACAATTTTCCATTTTATTATGAGATTGTTACAAATATAATATGTTAGTGAAAGAATATAATGGATCTGAAAGCTTTGAAAAGTTAATTTAGACTACCCTTTTTTTCCCCCTTCAAACAGATGTTCCGAAATGCATTGGTGAAAATGTTTGAAGCTAAAGACTTGGACTGCGTGTTCCTAGAAACAAACATGAGTATGAAGAAACGGTATCATATGGTATATGAATGCATTCCTCTTCCAAAAGAAGTGGGAGATATGGCTCCAATCTACTTTAAGGTACATGAAAATGTTTTTTTGTGAAGTCATTTGAATGTATGTATCATAATTCATCTGTTTTGGGAAAACATTTTGATATTCAAGTGCTATTTTTGAAAAGATGTGTTCTTTGATCCTACTTCTTGATCCGTTCTTTGATCATATTCCTTGATCTTGAAACAAGCCCTGTTACGTAATTCAGTGTTTCAAGTAGTCAACGGAAGAGCTGTATGTCGTTGAGCACTTGTTGCCAGTCTGACTGCATTGGCAAATACTGGAAGAAGGTGAGAGAATTTTAGTCTCTTGAATTGCTTTAAGGATTGCAATACTTCTCACTTAAGTCCTGTGGTATAAACTTAAAACACCATACACGTGCCTTGGCAAGCATAAAATGGCAAAATAACGTCAACTGCTTTAAAAAATAGAAATGTATATGTTGTTTTGTCACTGTTTTGTTTCAGTAAGCCTCAGTTTTACATGTCTTAGGTCTCTGATGAACATTAGACATCATGATAGATACTTCTATAGCTTTTCTGGTTTCTTTCCCTTAACTGTGTAAGAAAAAGTTCATTGAAGCTTTTGCCTGGAACTGAAGCCTTTCAGCAACTGGATCATGATTCACCTTTTATCAGTAAATTACTGTATTTGTTCTTTGAAATCTTAGTTTTGCTTTCTGGGAAAGAATGTGATTGGTTTTTGATGAAGTGGAGCTGCAGTATGATAAAGAGCAATGCAGTAACTTTAACCCCATTTGAAACTTTCCACCTGTTAGATCTGACTGTGCTTCAGGTTCTGGTAAAACTTATGTTTTATCTGAGTGCTCAAGGAAGAAGGAAGAACAAGATTTAATGCAATGTTGTTTGCTTAAAACTTTTAATTCAGAAGTTTCTACTGTTAAAATACACAGAAAATGAAATTTAAAAGGCACTGTATTACACTGTACCCACTTCTGTACTGTGGAGAATACAAAGTCAGCTTTAAACATTTTTGAGGGCGGTCAGCCTTCTAAGCTGGATTCTCCTCTTGCTGTTTAAAAAAGAAGACAGATTAATATAGTGTCATGAATTCGTAAGAGGTGTTGTATAATAATAAATAAAAATAAAAAGAGAATATGACATTGTAGTTGAAATTTGTTAATTTGTTTCAAGCAAAACTTAAACATAAAGAAACAGAGGAACTGCATTGAATGAGTCTGAAGATATTAGATGATGTCTTTATAAAGTAAATGAGTTGTGGAAATCAGAAAGGTTGCCAAAAATGAAGTTACTTTTGTAAGAAGTAATTGTTACTTGCAGTACAATGTACTTCAGTACAGTTAGTTCTTTGCTTACTCTGTGTAGGACTGTTTTCACATTTAGATAAAATGATTTTACAGAAAGCCATAATGGAGTCTGATGAAGAGTGGTCCATGAACAAGAAGATAATTGATCTTTCTTCAAAAGATGTTCGTAAATCTGTAAGTAATGAAATGGATTGAATACTGAATTTCTCAGCCAAGTCTTTTCATTTTTTCTCATTACTAACTGTTTCAAAGAGAGAAGAAAGGGAACACAATTAGGTTAGTACATTAGAAGATGGCATAGGTATGATGGGAATTAACAGTCTGACTGAACTTCCAACTGGTATTAGGCAAAAGATTCTCATTTATTTCAACTATTGGTAGACTAAGCTGCAAGCACTCATTGAGAACAAAGCTGACACTTTGAGGACATGTACCAGCATAATTTTCTAGATTAAGAATTAAGGTAGATCAAAGATTTGCAAATTACTTTCCTGAAAAAGTTATAATGTTTCTTGTTCATTGACCTACAACAGTCATTTATGTTGCTAAGTTTGTGAAGTGAAAATATAAATAGCATTATGACTCTTTTTTAATTAAACAAGGGAACAGTGATCTTTCTGCCTCCTGGATACTGAGCTGAAACATCTTTGTATAAACAAATCTTAAAGGAACAATGCTGGATCTGTTAGGTTCAAAGATTTTTCCATCTTTTTAATACTGAAGTGGAGGATGTGTGTTATATAGACTTTACCACAAGTAGCTTGCTACCAGGTAGTAATGTCATTTGATTTTTGACAGTGTCTTTTAGTAATATAACACCTTTTCACTAAAAAAATAATCTTACTTTAGGAGAAAGAGGAGTTGAGTTTTAATAACAAGACATGAAGCCAGATGCAACAAAGAGGGAGACTGAGTGCAGAAGAGTAAGGGATACAATTAATTTGCAACAAGAGTTTAGGGAAGACTTTAAACTTCAGGTGGATGTAAACAGAAGAAAAAATAAGTATGTTTGGGATATCTTCTGCTCCTTGTTGTTTCAGAGCAGGAAAAACCAACATCTGTCACAAATAAGTGAAGTATAGTTTTCTTGACTCATGGTAAGGCATTAGGACATCAGAGTTCTTTATGAATCGTCCTAGCAATACATTTTTGTGGCTATTATATACTCATTTGAAGGTAGGCTAGTTTTCAGATTAAGTCAGGACAGTTCCTTAAATTAATACAATGTATCTGAGTGTAAATTGTTACACATTTCTGTGATGTTAACATTACTTTAGGGTAATAGAAATCAGTAAGATGAGGCAGTTCAGAGACAAAGCTGAGGTTTGGGAAGTTGGGAAGCTGTACTGGGAGGGGATGGTACCTGGAAGGAGGGTCAGACATGACTGAGACATCACCTAATGCGTGTATTGTGTGCAGAAATTGTGACTGTATTGTCCAGAGGTAGAGCTGGAGCATCCAGCCCTTGCACAGCATCAAGGCTTTCTCTTCTTCTCCTTCTGCTCCCTGCAGAAAGGGAGCTGGGGATGAGCTGTGGGCTGGGAGGGGACACAGCCAGGAAAGCTGACCCAGCAGCCAGCACTGTTCAGCAATAGCCAATACACTGGTAAGCTGTCAACACTGACTTAGGCACCAGTCTGAAACTCAGCACTATATGGGCTGCTTTGATGCAAATTCACTCCATCCCAGTCAGACCTGTTGCTTTGCTAGACACAAATAAGATAATGCTGAGCTTTTTCTTAAGGTATTACCTGCCAATCCATTTTTCCTTATTTAATAATTTTTAACACTATTTAAAATGTTTTATGTTTCTTGCTATGCTACATTGCTCCTCTCTATTAAATCTTAATTATTTTTAGAGTCAATTTTCAAGCAATATATGGAACATGCCTCATGAAAATTGTGTAGCTGTTTGGATTGTAGCAGAGGAAATGCTTATGAATTGGAGGCTTTGTAAATCTTATCAGAACAGGAACAGTATCAATAATTAAAAGAGTGGAAAATAACTTGTTGCAGTGAAACAGCAGAAATTACTTGCAATGCTGTAGCAATAAATGGATCCACTTCTCTCTGTCAGCATGAAAGGTCTTTGTGGTGGCAGGATGTTCAGCTTTTCCTCTGTAGACTGACTGAATTATTAACTTACCTGATTTGGCAAGTTAATGATAACTTCCAGTCATGTATTCTCCATAGAGGTGTTTCCCCTTCCCTCTGAGTGTCAGCGTTTTCAACGGGTAAATATTTCCTGTTATCACTCAACATCGTATCTTTAAAAATGCAACTTGCTAGTGGTTATCTTAAAATCTCTGCTACACCCATGTAATTCAGAGATGTGGAGTCAGGGAGGCATTTGCTTCGTGTGCCTACTGCTGCCTCGTCCATTCCCAGTGTCTTACCTGGTGCTGTGCAATGGCCTCGGGAGGTCCTGCCCCGCAGTAATCGTCTCTTCTGTGTCTTTTTGTCTAGTTACTGTGTGGTTCTTTCCCCTTACCTGTTTGCTTTACTTTTTCTGTCTTGCAATGTTATACTACACATAGTTGGTTTCAGAGATGGTTTAAAATAAAACATTATAGTATCAACTGCAAAACTGTGTTCAAATTCATTCAGTTGTGGGGAGGTTGACTGAATGCCAACACTTTGTTAAACATCTGAAAATGTGGTTTTGCACATACAGGTTCCTAAAGAATTGCCATACTTTTCTGTGGACTTTGGCCTTCAAGGAGGATTTGCTCATGTGATTGAAGATCAGCACAATTTCCCTTATTACTTTGGGAAGGTATTGTTACATAAAAGATTAATTTACTAATTATACTTTGTTTTGGAAAATTTAAGTCATTAAAACAGATGCTGTCTGAACAGTTACTTTGTTGTACCCTATCTCAGTTTATTATCTGTCTTTTCTTGATGAGTCATTGTAATTTGGCTTCTTGAATAGAGGAGCAGTTGGTTTTTTCATTAGCTGATACTCAGATTGTGATTCTAGATTCATGTTTCCTTTGAATTAATAGGAACTGTAGATATTTGACATTATAGATGTATAGTCTTATAGATGGAAGGTACTTGCATCTGTTTTAAGAGTTTTCATGGCCATAGTATTGACATATAGGTGCACTGACTCCTGCTTGTATAATGTTATACACATACAGACTCACAGACAAGTCCTACAGAAATCCTGATCTGGTTAAGGTACTCTTTGTGGTGTACAGTGTATAGTACACACAGGAAGAGCTTTAATACTGAGTAAGTATTGCAAAAACACTTAAGAGTGGTTGGGGAAAAATATAACACCAGAAAGAGCAAAGTGGGCAGCTTTTTTTTCTGAACTTACTTTAGTCTCAAATGTACTAATACATTAACAATCTGACAGCATTAGGATATATAAGCAGTGCATCAGTATGCTGTGCGTAAAAAGATTTTGCTGAGACAACTGTCTAACAGCTACAGTTCTATTTTTTAAATTGTCCTATTTTTAAAAGTGGTATGTTTTTCAGAATTTCAACTTTTATTTAGCACTTGAAGAAAACCAACAATCTCTTAATTAGAAAATATGTATTTCTTTATTCCATTGTAAAGTAGCATTAAATAATATGGTAATTTTGCATTTACCATTATCTATCTATCTTCTACTTGCAAAGGAAATTATTGGTGGCATGCTGGACTTGGAACCACGGCTCTGGAGAAAAGGAATCAGGCAGAACTTTGAAGAACAGAGGAAGAAGGTGTTGCAGTTTGCACAGTGGTGGAAACCATATGACTTTACCAAAAAGAAAGAATGAGAACAACCCTGCAGTCAAGAACTATATAAGCCATAAATTACATTAAAGGGTACTTCATATGTTAAGAATAACATCAATGTGTTTTGTGTTGCTAATATATTTTAAAATACAGGATATTGTTTAATTGCTGATTATGTGTTTCTGGTTTGGACATTGTGGATCACATGAACCTGCAAGCCTGACAAACCAGAAGTGTACAGTGAGTTTAATTTTTCCTTTTCCAGCTGACCCAAAAGAATAATATCCACATGGACATTGGAGTTCAATATGTAACTTTTGCTTTTGGAGTTTTTACAATCTTTGAGACAACATATTTTTTTTATATTGTATTTAGCCAGTGCTTAATTATCATGGTGACCTTTTGTAGAAAATGGTGTACATTTTAAGAACATTTTGATTAATACAAATACATTGTTACAGAAGAAGACTGTACAGCAAATAATTTTGTGATCCTGAGTCCCTGTGGTCTTTGAGTTGAGATCACAAACCATCACAAAGACCGTGATTGATAAACCTGCTACTGTCCTCCTGCACAAGAATTACTGCAATGTTTCATACATCCTTTGAAGCATGAAGGGCAATGAGACAGTCCATAGCTGGTGCCAAATGACAGCTTTAATGGTAACAGTTCCTTTTGATAACAATAAAAGAAGAAAAAAAGAAAGGATGGAAGAATCTTAAAGGGAAACACTCAGGTGGTTTGCAATAATACTTTGCTGTAATAGTTTTCATCAGGACCTGCTCAAACTCCCTGCTGGTTTTTCCAGCTTGTGATGCTGCTAGCACTGATGGGAACATGCTCTGATCAGAGGCAAGAGTTGCACTGTGATTGTTAAGCATGTATGTCACTAGAAAATGCCTGTCTGCTATTTAGAGGACCACTATCCACTGTATTATTTGCTAGGTTTTGTTTTTTCGTTTGTGTAAGTGTTACAAAATGGGGGTAGGAAAGTATGAGGAGGAGAAAGGATGATTCTTGTATCAGTGTCCACCACTTTCCATGAGAATGTGGACATAGCAGGCTTGGGCTTTACAGGTGCAGAACTGGGAGAGCAAGGAGAACAGGAGACAAGGACAGAAGCACATGGATAGAAACTTTGCCACAGCATGCTCCCAGTGCACAAAGGAAAGGGTGCAGACTTGTGAACAAAAGGCTGCAGTGATGCAGGGAAAGACTTTCCACAGCAGATGGAATGCTCTTAACCAGGAAAGGTTAAAGTTTTGTGCAAGTGTCTCAACATGCTTCCTAATCTTTTCCTGCTGAACTACAGCTCTGTTAACTATTGTGAGCTGCTCAGATTAAGAAATAGATCACTAAATGTTACAGAGTTGAATAAGTGTTCATTTCTAGTCCCTTGGTGGTCTTTTGCAACTTTTCTGAAGAGCTAGTACTTTCCCTGTTCCCTCCCCTGCTTCTGCATTTTGCCTGATAAGTCTGTTAGAGATAGAAGTCTGCTGTGTTGTGAACTGTTTTCTGTAGGATCTTTGTAAATTGGTGTCAATTGCAAGAAAAACAAAAACAAGCCTTCATGATAATTTTAGTGATTTAATGTCTTATTTATATTGTGTTCACCAGGAAGCCATGGATAAAAGGGACAGTTCTAACTGTTCTCTGGTAAGTTTTGATCTTCCTTGGACTACTGGGGAGATTGCATTGTAAATAGGAGGTGAAACAGCAGCTGCTAGTAGTTGCTTAGAATGTGATAATGCTGAACCAAATTTAGGTAAAATGTGGTCTGTGTTTATGTAAACCATGACTGAAAATCATTTTCTCTGAATGTATATGTTGCCTCTAGTCTCATCTACCCCCTGGGAGGATACCTGGAAGCTGCAGAGGTGACCGTCTTTTAAGGCCATGGAAAAGTCTTTAGCCAGTGCTGTGCTGGAAATGCAGTTTGTCTAGCTGATATCACTTCTCTGAGAATTTGTGTTCCTTAAGGGAAGCACTCTGTTTCACAAAGGTTATCTAACTTGTATTTAGAGAAGTCCTCTGACTCACGGTCTATGCATATATTATTGTCCTGGTTTCAGCAAGACTACTGATACTTTTTGGATAGAAAGGACTCTGAAATACAGAATAAGGGTAGTTCAAAGTACTGATGCAGGAAAATGTTTTTTACCCTATTAAAAGCTTTCAGAATGGGAGAGTGTGCTTACCACATATGCTGAGAATAGTGTCTTGTTGTAATTGGTCACAGACCAGCCTTGCATATCTTCTGCTTAAGCTGTTTCTCTTCGTAAGTATCTCTAAATATTCATGAGGCCATGACAGTCGACACAGCTTGTTAGGGCACTTGTGGAAGGCATGATATGCTTAGACTTCAGTCCTTACTGTTATAAATATTAAAATATTTTAAATAAACCTCCTTCATCCACAATAACACCCAATACCTAAATTCTTTGGCACTGAGGGGTGGAAAATGTAATTAAGGTGTCTTCAGGGAGAACAGGGATCGGAAGCTGGATTTCTTACACTGTTGTAAACGTGCATCTCTGTACTCTTTGGTGTAATCAGAGAGGAAAGGATCTTCTCTCTTCAAGTGAATCTGTGTGTGTGATTTAACAGGTGTTAGAACATATCTATGTCCTGTCTTACAGGAAGATCATGTAATATGTGCTGCTACCCTTCCGCACAGTACATGGCATAAAATGCAATGTTTCCCTGATACTGAGTCAGCTTCTTCCAAATCTGAGGACTCCCCCTTCTTTGTATTCCCTTGCTATGCTGAAGGAATTGTGTCCTCTCACTTTCATTCCAGGTCTCTCAGCAGCTTCAGGGAAGGGTGCTGCACCAGCACAGCTCTATTACTGCTGTTTGATCAAGCCCTGGATGAAGCTTGAGCAGGAACGTAGAGTCTTTATTCAATTATGTTTGCCACAAAATTCTCTAAGAGTGAACCAGAATGGACGGTGTAGTTAAGCAGATCTTCTCCCTCAAGCCTTGATACCTTGAAGGTTTGCTGCCTGGTCTGTCTTGGGTTAAAAGAGCTAAACAGTCTCCAGCGAGAGGTTCATTTTCTTTGCTTTTTCTCAGCCTGGTTGCTGTAGAAAAGCTGCCTGAAGCATTAGTCTTCATGTTAAGGAATCACATTTGGATGTTATTATTCTTGCTCAAATTGAAGGAAAGCACTGTGAATTTTTACCACACCATTGGCTACAAAATGAAGTGCAAAAGCTGCCGTGGTGTCATTGTTCTTATCCATAGCCAATAGTTGATTGATCTCAGGGTGATTGCCTGAAGTCATCTGCTGATGTAAACTGAGGTAATGAAAAATTAAATTGTTGTAAGCTGGGGTGAGCTCAGTGGAGCCGAAGTGGAAAGCAAGACTTTCTGCTAGTTATTGGTGTTCTGCCAAGGAGGTGGTTCTCATTTATGCCCATATTCCACTTGCTTTTCCCTTCTTCTTTAGTGTTTTGGAGTAAGGTCATGAGATGCTGAGATAGTGCAGTTTTGGTGTAACAGTGGTGGATTGTTGCTTTGTACTTGTTAAAGGAAACTGAAGGAAACAATGTGGATTTTTGTTGCTTTGCTAGTAAAATAACATAGCAACATTCAATCTTAGGTCTGTTGGGGCTGATTTTTTTTTCAGTTGGTTCATGAATACAAATGAGTTATTCTCAGAGTCATCATCAAATGTGATTTAGTGAGATTTTATATATTGAGTTCAATCAACTTGTTTTAAATTTCATACATGTTCAGAATGGTAAACAACATGTTAAAATTAACAGTAACTCTCATGGCAGAAGTTCACCAATCTCTTGAAAATCTATGAAAGAAGAAAAATTTCGATGGGTCTCTTGAGAGTTCTGTCTTTGATAGAAATTTCTTGAGCATTTCCTGTTTTCTGCATTTGTCTTTTTATCTTTAAAGCTTGTTTTCTCTTTCTAATTCCAACTGGACTGTGGATGAAAAGTCATGGAGACAGAGACTGATACACTCTTACTTTAAGAGTAGCTGGGTTTGAAACAAGGTTCACAATACCCTATCTAAAAGTGCCATTTTTAATCCTCACAAATCAAGGCAACCTAATCCATTATGCAGAAACAGACATTAGAAATCCAGTCTTGCAAACATAATTCTTGCTTGCGTATTGATGTATCTGTGTGGTAATACTACTTTTCTAGATGTTGCACTTGTTTATGTAGTTAAAAATGAGACAGAAAGATAACATACTTCAAGGAAGTCATGCTTCTACACCCTTCAGAGGGAAGTTGGTGTAAATTTTACCCCCCACCCCAAGGTAAGAGCCACTGCAAGTTAGTTTTAAAAGAATATTTAATCTTTCCTTCGGTCCCAGATTTCAAAGCTAATAATTCAGTCCCAGGATAGTCCCAGGGAAATCTTTGGCAAAGAGTTATTTATCATTGTCAAAGTTGATGCATTTGTAGGTTTAAGCATGATATCCCGTTTGGTGATCAATCATGCACGACTGCCCTGCTATCTCTCTTTATTCTGAGGCTTATGATAAGAACTCTATAAAGTACTAGAACTGTATTTTAAAAGTACTGCATAATTACAGGAGATCTTTATGTGCAAGCATCTTTACCCTCCCTGGCTCCTAGGTGTGACCCAAGCACTGTGCCCAGAGAGCCCAGAGGCACATCATGCAACACAAAATGAGTGCGTTGGTTACATTAGAGCTCTTGATGTGTGAGTAGTTGTAGAAAGTTCATTTCTTGGTGCCCAAGCTTCATGTGCCCTTGTACATGTGGTCTGAGGGCAGCTGGCAGTCTGAAATGGCTCTGATAAGCCTGCTTTAAGTTCTGTATTAGAACTGAAAATTGTCAGTGCATTATTTTTAGCTTTTGTAAAGCAAGTACTTTAGACCATACATGCAGTAAACCACAGTTTTAACAACAACCCACAAGCATAATTAATCTTTTAGAATAAAGTTGAAGGCATTCTTCATGGACCACTGTCTTGGAGGGTAATGTTTTTTTTCTGTATTCTCTGGTTTGTGATTTCTGGCCATTGATACACAACTCTTGGTGGCCCGCCAGTCTGGAATAGGTACAGTTTGGTTTTGAGTTCAGACGAGATAACTTTTCAAAGTCTCTCCCAGCTCTTTCTGCTGTGATTTAAGATCTTATTTAATTCTGATATTTTATGTGAAAATGTCTTGGAGCAGCAATTGTGAGACAAGGTATGAGCAGCTAACAGCTGATAAGTATTTAATGGGGCATAAATACACAGTTACCACTGTACAGCTTCTTCATTGCTGTTGTCACAGGTTCACAGGGCTTTATTTGGGAATGCAGTGCATCTCTAATGCCTCTAGATGTTTTTTATTACCAGCTCCAGGTGTGTGCTTTGTAGTTGTTGGAAAGCATTACAGCTCTTCCAACTCTTTCAGTGTTCTGCCTTTTAGTACAGAACAACTCTTTGAATGTTGGACCACAGTTCGGTAGGTCTGAGAACTTGCCTCTGAGGTGGAAGATGACTAACAGTCCTAATGCTTTTATGGATGATGGTGTCTCCAGCTGGAACTGAGTATGTAGCTTTTTAGTTTAGAGCTAACATGAGCAAATGGAATCAGAAATGGTTATCGTGTGCTCTTCTGGTCTATTTCTCTTCTTTTCTGGCTGCTATTGCAGGACCTAGATTTTCATTATCTTATCCATCTGCTCTTTCATTAGGTAAGTCACCTTGGTGATACTTGCTAAGATTTAGCAAGTACTTGCTAGGACTGGCTGGTTCAGCCACTCAGCCACTAAAATTGACTGGTCTGTACTACAGTATTGGGTCTTTGCCTGAGTCGCCCTCTCCTATGAATAACAGTGAGGGTTTGCTAATGTTATGTAGTTGAAAAGGTACAAAACCTGGCATGCCTACTGTTTATTAGAGTAGTACTCTAATGAGCACTCTGGGTCTCTGTGTGACTGTGTGTATTAGGATATGCAGTGATTACACTTAAAGAATGACTGCTGAGTCTTAATATGATTTCACTGGAGTTACACTGGGCTTTACACCATTAAATGTACCGGAATATGTCCCTTACCATGAAGAGAAGGTAGTTTTAAGTACATGAAAGAAATTATAACTTTGCTTGTTCGTGTACTTAATCTGCTAACACTGGATTTATGAAGTGAAGTAAACCTTAAGCCTTTCAGAAGGAGTTTGTGACATTCATAGAATCAGAGGAGGAGGACAGGAGATAATTTTATCTAGTTGATCCAGAGAGAATTCATGTACATTTGTGGCATTCCTAGATCTCTTTTTCATCATGAAACATTTGTCTTCGTATCTTTAATCCTAATTGTCCATGATTCAAGTCCAGTGTTTATTGTCTTGTCTGTTATGAATGCGTGAAACATTATTTCAGCCTTTGGAGGCTCCTTTTATGAGTCCAAAAGCTCCAGTTAAGATGTCTCCAAATGCCCATCTTCAGGTTAAACTGTGCATTTTCTTTCAATGTTTTCCTTTAAGTTATGTTTTTCTGTTCTTCTCACTGTTTTTGCTCTAGAGTCTCTCTGGTTCATTAGGATGGCAGGTGATGGAAGTCTCGAGAGTGGATAAGATATCTCAGTGAGATGTTATCATTGTCATTATCATTATCATTATCATTATCATATGAAGGAGTTACTGCCATTCTTGGTGGAATGTCATCNATGCAGTTTGTCTGTTTCAGTAGACTATGACATGGTGAAGCCCGTGACTCCCTACAGTCTTCAGATCCTCTCCTACTCTCAAGTCAACAGCTTGCTATTATAACAAATTATACCCAAGTCTGGGGTCTTACTCTTACCTCCTTTTTTACTTTGTTTCCTTTTGATAGACTTTTTTTTTCTTTCGCATTTTGCTGAGATAATTTTGAATTCTACTTCTAAATTTTTTTTTTTACACCTTCTTGAGTCATATGCAAAATTAAACAGCCATGCTGTATTACAGCAACTAGAAATTGATGCCACATCCATATGCATCCTGCAGTATCTGTGTGTGCTGGCTAAACCTTTTCCCTGCTATCACTTTTATTGTTGCTGATGGACTTGCTTCAACTTCTGATCCCATTCTTCTTGCTATGGATATGGGTGCTGTGGGCATCTCGAGTAGCAAATGCAATAGGAAGGGATGCTTATTAGAGTCAGAAACTAGTATTGTCTGGGAAAGGTGAGATGGAAATGAACTCCAGGATTACATTCTGGTTTTCCACAGGGAGAAATGGGCTGAAAATCAGGCATTGCTGTGATACCATTCCTATTCAGGTCACCTGCCTGGCTGTGCCCCCTCCCACCCTCTTCCAGACCCCCAGCACTGCAGGGACAGAGGGAGAAATAGGGAAGGCCTTGGCGCTGTGCAAACCCTGCTCAGCAATGTCTGAAACTTCAGTGTGCTATCAGCACTGTTTTGATCTAAATCAGCACTGTACAGGCTTTGCCCTTTCTTATTGGCAGATAGAAAGAGGGACACCACCCAGCAGGAGTTTTGAGAGACTTGGTTGAAATTATGTGCCATGAGTTCTTGCAGTGGTTTACAGACAGTTTGGTTTAATTTGAAATTATATACTACTGGCCAATCCTGGAAACTCTAGGAAAAATGTTATCTGTATAAAGATAAATTTTGAACACAGATTCAAAATTTGAAAAGGCCTAGACAACTTAATATGCTTTAGAAGGTAGAGTGGACAGAGAATTTGGCTATTACCTCTTTTTACAAACAGCACATGCTTTCCAAGAAATATCTGTCCACCAACTCCCCACTTTTATTGAAGTGTAGTCTTCTGTGGGAAGCTTTTGGGTTATTTTCTCTGTAGAGCAAAAATATTTTGACCAGTATTAGAACAGAAACAGATGATAGGGAATTCATCTCACACCTGTGTGAGAAGTTCTTGGCTCTGTATATAGCTGTCTGATAGCATTTTGTACTTCCAACCAAATATGAAACCTTTTAAAAACTTTTTATAACTGGTGGAAAGAAAGAATAGCATTCTCCAAGGAAATCTTAATCCTCAGGACTTTGATCTTTACAGCTCTTTGCAAACATTCACTTTGTATGTCTGAAAGCCTTGACAAACACAGCTCCATCCGCCAGCTGTGAATCTACTGTCCCTTTGGACTGAGTGAGTTTCCTCCCAAACCTCTGTACATCCCCTGCCCCAACCCAGCACTTGGGATTTGTGTTGCTTAGAGCACCTGGAAAGTCCTCTCAGATCCCAGCCCCATATGCACCCCTGAGATCCCATTCACTTCAGTTGAAAACATAATCCATGAAGTGTTTTTTTTTTTTTTTTTTTTTTCCCCATGAACACTGTTTAAAATGACTTGTGACTGTGCAGTCAGGTATTTTTAGCTTCTGTGCAGAGCTTCCAAATCAAATCTTGATGGGAACTGCGGTCTGTGGTAATTCTGTTGTCTTCCTTCCACTAATAAAACACAAGTAGCATCTTGCAGTTAAACAGTGTGGTTTTCTTCCTCAGTATATTTTTTACACAAATCAAACAGGAATACAGGTAGATGAGAACAGTAATGTGATTCTGGTGTATTAAATAATTAACTTAAAAAAGGTCAATGAGTCCCTGCCCAACAAAACAGCAATGCTAGAAAGCTTGGATTGTCCTGTGATGGGAAGTGAGGACATACAAGAGGGACATGAGCTGGGTAGTGCAGCTGACACAAGACAAGGACAGGATGCCATCCAGAGGGGCTGGACAAACTTGAGAAGTGGGTCTGTGAGAAGCTCATGAAGTTCAGCAAGTCCAAGTGCAAGGTGCTACACCTGGGTCAGGGCAATCCCAAACATGAGCATAGACTGGCAGGATAAGACACTGAGAGCAGCCCTGGTGAGAAGGACTTGGGGGTGCCAGTGGATGAGAGACTGGACATGACCCAGCAATGTGCGCTTGCAGCCCAGAAAGCCAGTTGTGTCCTGGGCTGCATCAAAAGCAGCATGGCCAGCAGGGCAAGGAAGGGGATTCTGCCCCTCTATTCTGCCCTGGTGAGACCCCACCTGGAGTGCTGCATCCAGCTCTGGGGTCCTCTGCACAGGAAGGACATCGACACGTTAAAGTGGTTTCAGAGGAGGCTGTGAAGACGATCAGAGGGCTGGAGGGCCCACTCCTATGAAGACAGGCAGAGAGAGCTGCTGTTCAGCCTGGAGAAGAGAAGGCTCCAGGGAGATGTTATAGCACCTTCCAGTATCTGAGGGGAGCCTACAAGAGAGCTGAAGAGGGATTTTATACAAGGACATAGTAGTAGTGACAGGACAAGGAGGAATGGCTTCAAACTGAAAGAGGGTAGGTTTAGATTATTAGGAAGAAATTCTTTACTGTGAGGGTGGTGAGGCACTGCAACAGGCTTCCTGGGGAAGTTGCAAATGCACCACCTGTGGAAATGTCCATGGCCAGGTTGGATGGGGCCCTGTGCAGCATGGTTTAGTGGGTGGCATCCTTGCTCATGGTTAGAGGGGTTGGAAATAGATGGTCTTTAAGGTAGCTTCCAACCCACACCTTTCTATGATTCCAATTCACCATTTTCTTGCTCTCAGTTGACAGAACAGTTGCACAGTATGTGAATTCACTGTGCCATCAGGATGCTCACTTCTTCCATCCATCTTCAAACTTCTGATCATACTTGGTTTCTGTGATTTGCTGTGACTTCAGCATTAATACTTTTTTTAAGGTATCAGGGATGCCAAAACATAAGAGAGTGATAAGGATTTCATCTAAACCAAAAGGAAAGTCTTAGTTTGCAAGGTGTTTGGCCATCTGGTGGCAGAACTGGGCTTTATGTTAGAGACCAGATACCAGTGGCAACATTGCCTTCCCGCTGGTGTTTGCCACCTTCATCTGCAAGGGCTCTGCAGGGAAAAGCACAAAAGGCAGAAACAGAATGAAATTATCATCAGAGGTCACATTTGCATTCAGGGAGGTTTGGACTCTGGAAAAAAAAAGGGATTTTTTCCTTTGGAAAAGAAATTGAAAGGGTTGGAATAAAGATGCCGAAGGATGAACAAAGTTGCAAATACATGGCCTGTTACAACACAGACAGGTAGCACTGACAATAGTTGCAACATCCTTAATTTGTTTAGCACTTGTTATACCAGCTTATCTGAATGGGTGTGATGTCTTCTCCAGCCAGTTTTGGCAGTGCCTGAGGTGCAGTAGCGTACCCTGCTCCGGCCTCCACAACTCTGGGATCTGGAGCTTTAGAGAACTGGCTGAAGAGTGTTTTTTGGGGATTGCACATATAATGTGATTCTGTTTTGGAGCAACAGTGTGCCCTAAATCACCCTCAGAGTCCCTTATTGCCCATGACCTGTGTTTGCTAGGAAATTTGCACACCTCTTTGCTAGACAGTTCAGGTATTTTGTCACAGGAATGTAGGATTAGGAAAGGGATATTTTTGTCACTTATTCCAGGGGACCAATCCACTAGTATTGGTCTTGACTGTCCGTATAACAAACCACTTACACAGCAAGTCTAAACAAAAAGGAATTTGCAGAGATTCAGAAAGAACTATAAGCAATTGCAATTTTGCAGGAAAAATGCAAGACAAAGTGAAAATGGCATGTTATTTTCTTTTTTTTTTCTTGCAGAACAGATACTGCTTGGGAATAATGTATGAGTCATGATACAAAGAAGCAAGAAGTCAGGCTAGCCATGAATGTGAGAGATAAAAAACATCTGTACAGGTTTCCAGTGTCACTTACATATTCAGAACATCCAGTCTCTTTCTGTAACCTTGTTCTGGTGTTTCACAGGAAAGAAATAATCCAGGAATCAGTTTTACACAAAAGGAGACCAAATTCAGTGTGATTACTTTGACAAAAAATTGTCAGCAGCCTTAAACATCCAGCAATTAATTTCTTTTAACTGGAAAACTCTACCTTAGGGTTTCCTGCATAAAAGACTGTGTCATTAACAAGTATTTTACTAGTAATAATATGACTTTTTTTAATAAATGCTTTTGTTACAAGAAATTTTTGTTTCTCTGCTGCTCGTATAGTTTCCTTTGCTTTTATCATCAGGTGATTCCTCAGTTCTGATGCTACAGTCCTGTGGTGTTTCACAGATGTTTGCATTATTTAGGGCAATACAATTGTGATGATTCATTTTTGTAAAGTAGCCTATATGCATTACTTGGGTTACACATCTTTGTTCAACTTCTAGTTGATGTCTTTTAGGTGATTTCTCGCTATGCAGCTTTCAGTGCATATTTTTGTTGTTGCTTTTCTTTTCCCCCCCCTGTAACATGTTGCCTGCAGCATCTGCTAAGTTGAGGGTGCCAACAAGAGTGCTTCTCCTGCATGGTGTCATACTTAGCTTCTCTGTACTTGAATGCCTCTTAATTAATGCCTCTTAGACTGGCACTGCCTGATCCTGGGGACTTCTCAGAGACCTGTGCCATTCCCTTTCCTAATAGGTGGGGTCTCGGGGACAGGATCTGTTTATTGGAGATGGGGTTCTTGATCATCTCCTTTGTCTGAAGGGAGACCCTTGTGCAAGATGACAGATCTTGGGGAATAATCTAAAAACTATCACTCACCTTCTCAGGGAGCATTTCACATCTGGATCAGCTTATTAAGGTATTTACCAATGAAACCCCAGTATGGTGACACGGCAGCCAATTATTTTTTGCACTGAGTTCCCACTTGTTTAATGACTGACAGCAGGACCTTTTAAAACTGCAGGCCTGACAACTTTGTGTTAAATCTGTTATTTTAGTTTAGTCTTTAAGAGCACGTCTAAACCCAAACCTGAATCCCCAAATATAATCACATTACAGACCAATTATTCTGCTTGCTGAGTCACTTTGTCAGTTTGACAGCATACCTAGCAGAAAATTTTGATTCCTTTCAATTCTTTGATTAAAGAAATGAATTAATTCAGAGTTTTATTTTGTTTGGAGATAGGAAAGTCTGACTCTCCCGCTGATTCATAGTCACCATTTGAAGCTGGAGAGTTCTCTTTTGTGGTAAATGTAGTGAGCAGTCACAATTCTGGGCATAATCCTTCTTATTGCCATGCTGGGGTGCAGATCCCTGGCCTCCCTATATTTGGGGGCCAACTCCCAGTTTATCACTTATATTGGCCAGAGGTTATACTGTATTTCGCTCTAGAAGCCATGAGTGGCCAATGCAAGAAGTAGTCATAAAGAGGGAGTTGCTCCTTACGTAGTTTGTCTTCCTGATGAATTATTATTTCAAACAAATATACAAAGAATATGTAGATGTGTAGACAGAGTTTGGAGCTGGGAAAGAATGTTTTAGACTTGAATTTAGCAAATTTAGTGTTTGACCTCCAGATGATTTGGTTGCTTAGAAAAGTTGAGAATCTGGAGCCCACAGTGATGACTGAGAACTGTTAGCAGAATGGTACTGTCATAGTCTCTATTTGATACATTTTTCTACTCATTAAAATGGGAAAGGAATAGTATTAGCATTGGCATTTTGAAACTGTTTCTCAAATACAAATAATACGTTATGATTTAGAGTTTATGAATATTGTATTGTATTGCATTGCTCTTGGCATGCTCCAGGCTGAATCGGCTGTTGTGCTGGCTCTTCCCCAGTCACATAATTAGGCCACTCGCATCATAAGCAGTTAAAAAGCCCCAAAACCCAAAAAACCACAAAGCAGAGGAAAGCTCATACTTTTCACTCCCATTTTGCTAATGAGGAAGGACCCACAGAAAGATTAGAACTGGTGGAGGGGCTCCCACTTAACACTGTGCAGTCCCTTCTGTGCAGATGTAGTCAGCACAGGGCAATGTTTCATCAGAGGGATGATAATCCACTCAAAATTAGGGAAAGTAAAATTATTGGAGATCTATGTAAGGACACAATAGAAATGTGTAGGGATAAAATCCAAAGGGTTAAGATGTGAAGTGGATTTAGTGACCTGTAGGGTCATAAAAGACAAGGAGAGAACCTTCTGCACCTGTGCTAAGAAAAAGGCAATGAAATCATGGCATCGTTCCTGAGTTAAGAAGAATGTCAAATAACTGATGGTGCGAAAAAGAGATGAAGTAACTTTGGCTTTTAACTTTGCAAAAAAGAATAATTTTGACCAGACTCTAAACACAATTAAGTTTTCAAAGGAGAAAATTGTTGTCATGAATAAGAAAAGAAGAGGCAGAACAGAATGTTCAATAACTTACATGCATGTCAATCTCTGAAAAATCAGTAAGGAACTATCTGGATGGTGTAGAATATTTGAGGGACATGTGAAAAATACTGTTACTGCAGACTAATGAATATTTACAGATACACTGAAATATAGTATGTGTAAAATTGCCTGGACCTATGGCCCATAATTTTGTTACTGCTCTCAAGGACCTTTAAAAAAAAAAAAAAAAAGAAAAAAAGAAAGCAAACAAACTTTCAAAGAGAATACATTTTTTATATTCTTTTTGTAGGAATCTTCACACTTCCTTAAAAATATGCCTTTTCCTCTAAGCAAAGCTTGCAGTAATTCTACTTGGGTTTTCTGCCATTATGCAGTCCAAATAAAATTCATCTGTGAAAAAGTTCTTTCAGATAGAGCTTTGCTGCCAAGAAAGGGAGAATCATTTTCACTATCCTCTTGGGGATTTGTGCAGCAGAAAGGTTGTTTTGAAGTGCACAAAACCTGCTCATTGTGCTGGGTAATTTTACACCCTCCTGTGGTCATAAGGGTCCTTTTCTCATCCCAAACTCCCTGAAGTAGGTAAATCACTGCAAGAAGCAAAACGTTCAGATTCAGAAAGCCATCTGTGTGCTCTCTTCTTGTAATCAAGTAATCCACAGCTGTTTCCAAAAAGATGTATTCCAATAACTGCAATTTTATGAAAATTTTCTCCTTCTTTCCACAGTACTCTACTACTGCTGGGAGAAAAAAATATCTCACCCGTTACATTCAGTTTATGCTTGATCACTACCACAGGCAGGCAGGAGTCCTGCACCATTTTCTTGTTGCCTTTGACAGGTTTTGGAGCATCACAGAAAAATGGCCCTTGGGATTTAAAAAAACTGAGCCGTGGCTGTGTGTCTGCATCTCCAAGCACCTCCCTTCCTTCTGTTGGGACAAGCCATCTGAGAGGAGAAATTGCTCCAGTGCTGACACAATTTTTATATTCTTTCCAAGGTAGCCTCAGCAAGAGGTAGTGAAATCCCGAGCACCTCAGTGGTTGTTCCCAGCTAAATCACAGAACTGCTTGAAACTTTGTCTGTATGTAGAAACTTGAATCCAGGAAGGCTGGATTATAGCCTGTATTTTTATGCACAAAATTATCATCATTATTTTTTACTCCTATATAGGAGTTATATTCTATAGAATATAACTTTTCTACTGTGAGTCTTGCTGCAGCCATCAGAACAGGATTGAATTTTCTTGTCTAAGATATTAGCTAAATTGTGTCTTATTAAAGATGGGAAAGTTTAATATGTTTTACATATTGAATGTTAAAAGTTTGTTAATGTATTTTAATGTTCTAGTGAGGGCTCCTCTTTCTGAAGTCACAGGATCTTAACTGGGATCTGCTCCCAAAAGCTGAGGGTACACTTTCATATAAACCAGTGGTTATATTTCAGAAGTCAAATGGATTGGATTTTTCAGAGAACTTGCAGAAGTCGAACATTTTTCTAAGAGCACACAAAAGAGAAACCGGCAACTTTTTCTCTTCTAACCCGTGCCTTGGAACTGGAAAAAAGGCAAGTAAACATCTAAGGGTGATATACATGGGTAAGAAAAAACAAACAAGAAAGGAATTTGAAAATTCCTGGAGGCTGCTTTTTTATTTATTATTTGGATGGTCTACAGAGGAAGCAATAGATATATGTGGAATTTTTGTGATTCTGTAACTCTCATGTGATATTTCTATAAGCAACCTACCAGGATAATGAAACCCTGAAATGGTCCCACATTCCACTGTTCAACACACATCTTTGGGGTCACATAGCCCTGGGATCCAGATGATCAGTATGATGGTACTGTCACATAGTTGTTTGGTTTAGGATCTGTAAAACCTTAGTGCAACCCTGAAAATGTGAAGAACAGCAAGGAGGTAATTTTAGCAGAACAGGAATTATTTTGAGCTTGTATTCAAATCCCCAGTCAAGATGAAGGACCTCAAAAGACCATTTTGCTCGAGATGGGATGAAGCATTGAGTGTAGCAACACATGATGCTTCTGGACTGTAGTTTCGCTGCCTTTCACGTGAAAACAAGATCATAATATACCAGAGGTGATAGAAAATAAAGAAGGATCACATCCTTCTTCTCCTCACCCCCCTGCCCTTAATGAAAGGAACATCAGAAGAGCAGCATACCTGATTTTTTTTTTTTCTCTTTCCCCAATTAGGTCAAATTTAAACATGTCAGTTGTGTTCTGCTGAGATCCAGCTCTCATGTTCTTGCACAAATGGTACTGTGTATTCCCTAGGTCACAGCAGTAGCCTCTCCCTCCAACTAGTGAAGGCCTTCTGTCTTTAATTCTTGCTGACTTTTATGAACCATTTAATTTAAGGACTTAAGGTGGGGTTTTTTTTTTCCTTTCCCTGATACAGGCCCCTGGACAGGTGAGATCTCTTCCTTCATGCTGTAGTGAGTAATGCAACATGACCTGACATTTTCAGTCAAGTCATCAGAAATCCCAGGGGCAGGGTAGCTCTGGTCTCCTTATTCATGCTGAGCACAGCCAAGAAGAAGAGTTACTGGCATGGTGCTGTGGGTTCTTATGCTGACAGTGTATTATTTCAGATAGGATATGTATCTTTGGAGGATCTAGTGTTCCTCATGGCTCATTTTTCTGGATGCTTTGCAAGAGCATAAGGAAATAAAAGATTTAATAAGAATAACATACAGTCGTAAAGGCCAAGAGTCTGGTGGTTTGTTGGGTTTTTTGTTTGTTTTGTTGTGGCTTTTTTTTTTAAAAATAACTTTATTCTGGCAGAATCGCTCAGGACTTTGGGAATGATATGCAGTGATGTCTCCATCTTAGCTTGCTCATTCCTGATTATATCAATTACAGGCTACTAACTCACATTTCCATTAGTATGATGTTTTGTTGTCTAAGAGTTATTTCTTTGATGAAACAAAAGTGATTTTGAATAAAAAAATAACAAAACAAACATAATTTCATTACTCCTTTAGTCTCCAAGAGGATCAGACAAGAAATGTTGTGAATATACAGAAAAAGACCAATTTCTGTCCCAAATCATCACAAGGGAAAGGAAAGACTGTAGTCTTTTATTTAGGGATGGGAAAGTGAGATACAAAAAGATACCTTTTCCTGTTATGCTACAGCTGTGATTATGGGTACTTGTACTCAAGATGATTGTTGTGCTTTCAATCCTTTCAGATTTGAGCATGAGACAGGTTGAAAACACACAACTTTCAACTACCTGTGCCAAAAGCTTTTTACTTAGAAATTGTATTCCCTCCTTTGGTGAGATAGAAAGAATTGGAACTCAAGCCAGTGCAATCCAGTTAAGACAAAAAAATCTTTGTTTGCTGATTAATAGGCCAATAAAGGATCTACTCAGGCACAGTCTTTAAGGTATCAGCCTCAGCATTGTAACTCATAGAGAGGAAAAACACGATTATTGCAAGTGTTTTTCGGTACTTGAGGGCAATTTCGACCCTATACAATGCTTATTATGGGGTATCAGAAGGTGTTTGTGGGATTATGTAAAATTTATTATGGGAAGGTTAGGGGAAGGGGATAGATCAAGGTAAATGGGTGAGAAACAAGCATGAAACAATGAGAAGGAGGGATAGAAATGGTTTGCTGTACTGAGCCCTGATTCTGGCCAGCATTCCTTTATTAAATCCTTTCTCAAACCATTCTTTCTTTGTAGTCTTGCTA
Organism: Grallaria varia; assembly: GCA_013396735.1. Lineage (NCBI taxonomy): Eukaryota > Metazoa > Chordata > Aves > Passeriformes > Formicariidae > Grallaria > Grallaria varia. The sequence continues at coordinate 30,245 of VWZG01005731.1, read as the reverse complement.
TGCTGTTTGTGAGAGCTGCGAGGTCCAAGTGCCAGCATCTGGAGAAGGGCTGGGGGGGTCTAACTGTCAGTAACTGTGTATGAGAGACCTAAATGCCAGTAACTGGAAAAATCTGAGTGTGTAAATATTTTTGTGGTGAATTTAATCCTGTATGTGTATACGTGCATATGTTCTCCAGCAAACTTTGAACTGGACTAGCTGGAGGAAACCTGCCTCCAGCAAGACTTGAGGTCTGAGCTGGTTAAGGACTGGATAAGGGTCCTGTCTTGCATGGATGTTAGGAGGACTGAGGGTCTATGCTGATATTTGAGGGACCAGCAGGGGTGGGGTGTCTATGAGATGAGTGTGTGAGTATGTGCATCTCTTTTGCTGATGTGCATCAAGCTGGATGAGACAGTGGGTAGGAGGAAAGAGAATTACATATGTGGGCATGGAGATTGAGGGGCGTTTTGCTGATGTCTGAGGATTCAGTGGATGTAGACATGCCTGTGAACCTGGAGAGCAAAGGCATGTGTGTTGTCACTACTGGGTTTCAGTCCTGACCATCTGGAGGTGAGGGATGGGACCAAGCCATCCATGCCTGTATATGTGCATTGCTGGCAAAGGCTGTGCTGTCTGTGGCAGTCTGCCTGGCAGCCCACATCAGCGACCTGTGTGTGTGTGTGTGTGTGTGTGTGTGTGTGTGTGAGGGATACTCTCTCAACCCCACTACTGGCCAAATCTGCAAGCATCTGTGATATTTGAAGACTGTTTTGTGGGTGACTGGCATTCCCGAAGGCTCTAAGTATATGGTATCAAAGGCATGGACTTAATTAAATGGCTCTGTTAAAACAGTGGCCATATGTTATCCTGCTTCCTCTGAGTACTAACAACAAAAGGAAAAAAGAAAGTCATGTCAAAGATCACATGTTATTTCCATGAGTTACTGAAAACATACTTTCTGAAAACTCCCACGGCATCAAATGTGATGATTCATTGCCTCTGTTTATTCCTTAAACACTACGCTCCTTTGTGGGGGTCTCAATTTTATGACACGGATCTCACTGGCACCACTTTGATAACGACTCTGTTCCATGGCATGTTTGCGCTCAAGCGTGGAATTAGGCTGGGTTAAAACATTGCCAGTGGGGTTTCCGTGGTGGAAACGTTCATCATTCCTAGCTCCAGCACCCACTAACTCAGAACTGAAGAGAAAATGTCTGGAAAATTCTAGGGAGACTGCTGTACATGCCAAGCAAGTCAAGCAAGGAAACTGTAAGACTCAAGGTGGAAATCAGTGATGTGTGTGGTGGTAAAGGCAGAACCACATAAAGAAAATGACCTCTTCCAGGTACATATTCCATCATCATACTCTTCCCACAATGCTGCTGGACCCAGACTCTTGAAAATAATACTGTTTTACTCCCTAATTTTGAAGCCAGAAGGAATTGTAGTTGTCCAGTTGACTGATGCCTGGCCTTTATCTGAAATTTGCTAATGAAATAGCCTTGTTTTTCTGACTGCCTCTAGTTACAGCCTAATGTCTACTCCTACCTGTGGCAGAACCTTGATTAATAGCTTTAGTGGTGATATTGCTTCTGTGATAGGAGGTCCTGCCAACCTGAAAAAAAGCTAATCGCAAAAGAGAGACAAGGCACAAAAGAGGAAGCTGCTCTAGGAGTGCTGGGAAAATTGATCAGAGAAGACAAAGAAGGAACTCTGAGAGCCCTGAAAATATGCTGTGTGAGCTTGCTGAGGGTGCTTGGAGAAAGTACAAAAAGGTTTTTGAAAATAAGAAAGAAAATGAAACACTGGAAGAACAGAAGCTGAGAGCGAATGCTTTCCCTCTTTTTTTCACCCCTGATTGGCATGAAGATTAGGAGAGACAAAAGTCAACTCTTCTAATCTGGGGGAGAAATTTTCTGCAGAGTCCCTTCTCCTGCTCAAGGTGTGCTTCTGGGAATCACTCCATTGAGGTAGCTTTAGGTCTTGCAGAGAAGAATTGCAATTGCATTAAGTCTACTTGCTGCCTTAACACAAGCAGAACAAAATATGTTTGAGGTAGTTGCTGAGCTTGTATGCATCCATTTTGATGATTTTGGTTTCAATGGTGAAAATTAATTAGTGATTTTAACAGTGTGTATAGGTACAACAAAGTGTCTTTTGCTGGCAGGAAATTTACTCTAGCTTCTCTTAATGTGATTTTCTGAAAGAAAATGAGATCTTATTTTCTTTAAAAAAATCTTCATTTGGACAATCATTCTTGGTGAGACTGTGCTAAAAGAAGGGTCTTCACATGCTTACATGGAGAATAAAGAAGGAAATAACTGGCACACGTTCAACCCAAGGAGCAAGAGATGACTCCTTTCGACTAGCGTTTTGACAAAACCACTGTAGGTGGCCCAACACTTGGGCTTCAGCCAAGCAATAAAGATTTCCTGGCAAGTCCAAGGACAATACTAGCTCTTAACTTGCTTTTTCTGCTGATCAGGCCAACATCACCTAACAAGGATTTGTACTATTCTATCAATTACCATTTTTATATTAAGAAGCCTCAGCACATTTTGATCGCTAGCATAATTACTTCCTCCTGTGCAAAGGAATGACTCAAGTCCTTGTAGCTGTTGTGGCTGACTGAAAGTATATTACTCACTTTGGATGAAAAATAATGCTGGAGAAACCTGACTCTGTAATGGCTGCTCTGTGGCCATTTTGTGGTCTCCGTCTCTCTCTCTTCCATTATAAATAACGTATTTTTGAGGTATTTCCAATTCACTCACTGAAATTTTCATCAACCAAATGCAACATTCAATATGTTGCTTAGTAAAATTATCCAGGAGTATAGAAAGATGCAGATTCTGTGTTCAAAGCTAGGTTCTCCTAAAACAAAAAAACATTTCTTCCTCTTGGCATTATCTGAGTTCACATGAAAAACCTTGAGGAGGGAGGCAAACCCCTTTGCATGAGGATCTAGGTATCCTCTTTCACTTGACTCCCTATATACATAATAAGATTGTGGAAGGCGCAGACAGCTTAAAAGCCAAAGAAAGAGGCACAAACAGATGAAAGAAGTTGGGAAAAACTGACTTGTGGATAACAGGACAAACCCTTCTTGCCCAACTCTAGAACCATTCTTGATAACCTGGAGCAATACCAGGTGCTTGTATCTTTTTGCCATCATTGGCAAACTGTGGTTGGTGTACACAGTAAACTAATAGTCCTTAATCCCCACCACAAGAAAGGCTTTGGCATAAGTGGTCCTAACTGGTTTAAACAGGACTAGCACTGTGATTATTCCATTGTACTCAGTGCTTGTGAGGCCACGCCTGGAATATTGTGCTTGGTTTTGGTTCCCACTATACAAAAAAAAAAGGTGTGGACAGGCTTGAGAGGGTCCAGCCTGGTATTCCATGGTCTGGGAAACCTGGTGTATGAAAAAAAGCTGAGAGAAATGACTTTGTTCAGCCTTGAAAAGAGAAGGATTAGGGAAGATCTTATCACTGTGTTCCAATCTCTAAAAGGTGGCTACAAAGAAGATGAAGACTCCATTTTTGCAAGAAGTCATATGGAAAAGATGAGGGATAATGGGTACCAGTTGCTCCTCCATTTGGACACAAGAGGAAAATTTTACACAAGGAGAACAATCAGTCGCTGGAGCAATCTCTCCAGGGAAGTGGTGGATTCCCCAATCTAGGACTCTTCAGATTCAGCTCGACAAGGTGTCGGGCCATCTCAGTGATTTTGCTGAGAATGGTTGGACCATGTGATCCTTGAGGTCCCTTTCCAACCTGGTATTCTGTGATTCTATGACTTTTTATCCCCAGGAAAATTACACTAGTATTGGAATGGTTTTATGTTCTTTCTCCCCGTTGCAGCTATTGGGAGATGATTATCTGAAACTGCTACAAGAAGCAGAAAGAAAGAGGTGTAATAAAGGCATCAGTTTAGGTTTAAAACATGTTCTGTACCGAAGTGGAAGATACAAGATGACAGTAAGTAACTTTTAGGCCTATTACCTTACTACAGGTGACAGAGGTGCATTTTGACAAATCTGTATAAGCAGACAAGCAATATTTAGAGAAGAAGGGGAATTGGGTACTTAGACAGTAGTTGTTTTTTGACAGGCCTTTTCTGATGAACTGGAAAAAAATATCTGCATAATGAGACTTTGGTATATGTACTACCACTGCAATCAAGACAGATTTTAGCAAGATGATGAAATTACTGTACCTTCTTGGTGTCTTGTTCTTGTAAAACCAGATGTTCCACATATTTGAGGCTTGCAAGCACCATGAGAACAGCAAACGGTGCTGTCTACTTTCTTCATATAATCAGTTTTCTAGTTTTTTTTTAATATATAGTTGAAAATCATGCCAGAGAGAAGAATAATGAGAAGAGATTATTTTCCCCTGCTACTAAGATACTGCCCCAACAGTATTACCAACAGTATCACCATTACAAGTTGGTACTGGTAAGCCTTCAAAAGCTTCTTCATAGGCACACAAAGGAACCTGCTCTAGGTACTGGCAATTTGGCATGGGTGTTGTGGTGTCCCTCCACTCTTCTTTCCTAGGGACAGCAGCATTTGAAAGCTGCGCAACAGACTATGTCATCTTCTGAACTCTGAAAAAGGAAAGCAGCTGCTCTCCGTGGAAATGTCCCTCCCTTCAAACACCATGATGAATCTGGGAAAAAGGATGATATCTTCAGTACAGCAATGAGTGTCAGAAAGTGTGTATCTGACGTCTTGGTTGAGGCTGAACTCTACTTTTGCTAGAAAATCAAAGAGAAGACATAAAACGTCAAGGGATAGAAAGACAAAAAGGGAGAAAATACTCAGACTAAAAGAAAAAAGGAGAAAATATTCAGACTAAAAGAAGTGACAGCTGACACCAGTTCTCATCAGCAGAGACTATAGCCCTTTTTTTACTAATGGACTTTCCTGAGGTAAAGGATTACATCAATTTGTCTTGAAATGACACGTGACAAGGTGCAAAGTGCCTATTATAATCTCATTTAATAAACTGTTAGGCCACTTAAATACACTTTCTATCTGATTTATCCACTGGAAACATGTGCTTTAGCAATTCATTAACCTCCCTTCTAATTATGCGGATATAGGCAACAGTCCGCTATGGCCCTGCAAAACCATAGCACTAGAAATTTTGTTCTTTCGCTCAAAGTACATGTTAGTTTCTGAAAAGGGGCACAGAAAGGTCAGAAGGATGTAGTTGTTTGTACCCTCCCTTGGATTTACTGGGATAACTACTTACTTGCTCAGTCTTAGTCATTACATCAGTACAGATTTTATTACAGGTCAAAGACACACTTGTGGAAGCAAAAAGAAATCTCCTACTAAAATGAAAAATAACAGATAAAATCAGATAGAGTATTTCTACTTCAAGGAAAACATAAATAAGTACTTCATTAAATATATTCTCAGAGGAAATAAGCTGGCTTGGAAGAGTTCTGAACTTCAGGAACATTTGCTCAACATGGAGCCAAGTTCAAACTTTGCAGTGCTTGAGATGTATTTTAGTTTTTCTGAAGGGAACATGGAGGGCTCAGAGGATGAGAATGCTGACAAACACAAGAGAGCTTCTGGGCTGCAACATCTCCCAGTGCAGTTTATTTTCCAGTTTAGAGTGGAGTCCAACACTTGTTGCTTTTAAGGAGGAAACAAACTTTCCAGGACAATTTTGGGGCTGGCTGCTGTTACAAAGGAAGTTTGCTTGAAAGGCCCAGTGCTTAGAGGTGAGTTTGTGCTATCTGACATGAGCACTTCGCAAAGCTTTGAAGACTGGTATTTCCCAGCTTTAGTATTCATTATTTCAGCTTATATGATCTACAGGCAGATGTGAACCCACTCATTTGAGAATCTGCAAAGGGGCTTGTACTGTTTGGATCATGCGGCAGAGATGTTCGAAGGCTGCTAATGCTGCAGGGGAACCAAACCTTGGAATGAAAATGGGGAAGATCGAAAGGTTCTGTGCCTTCCTTCAGTACTCTCTCTCAAAACACTAGGAAGATTTCCAATGCGTTTTTCATCCTGCTCTATTTAGCTCCTCATATTTATTCTCTTACCATAGCAAGGGTATTGCAGGTGTTGTGACAGCCTGGAGACAGTCCTTTGACTTCTAAGAAGCACACTGTCACCTCACCTAGCTGGTGAGGAGGATGCCTGCTAATGTGTGTGCTCAAGTTGCAGCAAAGATTAGAGCATGGACCATCCTTTGACTTTCTGGTTGCACAAGTGCCACACGGACCCTGGTCCATTGCTGGGGTTTTTACGTGTTAAGTCTGTCACCAGAACAGACAGTCCAAATGAGGCAGAGCTCCTCTGACAGTACACAGGCTATCACTTGCAAATAATAAAATGTGAATGCTGCTTCCAGCAGCTGTCACAGCAATGCTCCTGTTCTCCACATGCCTCTGTCTTTCGTGAGTGAAGAGGGAGTTTTGAGGGAAAGCAGGCATTATCCTGCACCTAGCACAGAAGAAAGAACAAGTACGCAGTTCTGCATAAAAATTCAGTGTAGAAGAATGTGTGGGAGCAGTGGGAAAGCAGTGCTGAGCCCTTGAGAGAGAGGGCTAAGGACAAAGGTAGGTCTATCTCTTTATAGACGTTCTCTGAACAGACATGAGCGTAGTGTTGCCTCTGCTCTGGACTGGATGCTAGATAGCTATGTTGAGCAGTGCTACCAGTCCAGCATGGTATTGCATTCAATTGCCTTTACTACCTGCTTCCTTGGAAAAGGTTTTAACTTGAGAATATCCCCTGATGCACTTCTTTATTGTAGTGCAATTCCATTGGCACTTCTCTGACTGAATCAGTTTGCATTGGACAAGTAACTAGGACTTTCTGAGGAAGAAAATATTCAACATATTAACAGAGGAGTTCAAAGTGAACCCTGGATGTTATTTTAGAGCTAGTCCACATCCCTCAGATGCTCATGCCCACACATCTGTGAATAACTGACATTACTCCATTAACAGTTATTGCTGCACATAAAATACGTATTTTGAGGATGTGTGGCTGTGAATATCTTTGCATACAATTTTGAGCACCATGCATGTTCTGCCCAATAAATGGGGAAAGAGCAGATCTTGATGGTTGTTTTTCATCAAAGGTGCCTAAAGGCAAAACATGCGTGAAGTGAGGGATGTAACATTAAACACCTCAACCAGCCCTTGGAGTGCATTAAGGTGAATAACTGCACAAGAAGCAGGGCCATTATTGGAGAGCCTAGGGTTTCCATCTGGTGTTTCATTCAGGTTTTCCTGAGAGGAAAGGGCCTACATGCTGCTGTGAAGGACCAGAAAGCGAGTGTTTGACACGAGCCTTGCCACTTTGTGGTGGGCTGTGGCAAGCCCTGGCGTTCGCTGTTGTAGAGCAGTGGCATCCACAGTACAAAATGTGACATTAGTCAAATAATGAATTTGAAGGAGTCATGGACAGGGATATATCTTCCAGCATTTCACTGTTAGATCTGCTTTGCCCAGAAACTGGAATATTTATTATTCAAGAGGACCTGCCATGACATTTGGATTCAGCTTAATCAAATGTTTTTGTTATAATGGGGAGGGCTGAGATGAACAGAACGGCCATGAAATTACTTCTAAGACTGGTTTTCTTGCAGGAACTGCCTGTATTGACAAAAACTCTTTCATGTTTAATGCCATGTAAAGTGCTGTGTACAACAACTCACTTAACTGAATGAATAATGAGTAATATGAAAGCAATATAATAATACAAAGATAACATAAAAACTCTTGAGACATTCATGACAAGAATCCCATCTTTCATCTCAGCATATTTCAGAGTACCCTAAGGGAACCTTTTTTCCAGAAGAAAAGCTGTCTTATGAATTTTCCTATTATATCTAATTGTAAACAGAGATTTCTGTAACAGAACATTGAGCTGCCTCGAGTGCCTTTATTTCTTAAAATTGGATAACCATTCATGAGGATGTATGACCTTGTTGCTAGATCATGTACTCAATGATTCTCTGTTGATTTTAAATCTAGTGCTCTCCTGGGATAATAGGTGGCTCTGTAGGGTTTACCAGTTATAGGTATGGAAAAAGAAAAGTGTGTGATTGTGTGATAACCAACCAAACAGGCAATAAAGTTATGACTGCTTGGAGTTTCAAATGCCTGTTTTGAAAATCTGGGTGGAAAGGGTTAAATATGCTTGTAAATATACCTGTTGCAAAGCTTCTCCTGGTGTCATGCCAAGTGGCCAGCAGTCCGTTTGGAAATATAAGGGCACAAATCTCTAGAACATCTGGAAGCCCAGCAGGAATTAAAGCAAAGATAACATTGCCTGTTCAGCTGTGTGCACAGAAACTTCTGGCTCACAGGGGTTACTGAGAATCATTCCCAATCTCCCTAAGCAAGAATTACTTATCAGAGAGAATACTGTAGCAAACAAATTTCAAATACATGAGCATGGAAAAAGTCTATGAACTTTACAGAGCTGAGAATATTCTCCTTCCCTCCTATGTCTTTCTCAGATTTCTGCCTCCTCTTTGTAGTCCTGGGACTGAGGAAAGGGTTGGTTGTTGAAAACTTTGCAATTCACTCTGGAACTCTCCCCATCCTTGCTGTTTGTTCCTTTCCTCCTTGAGTCCTTCCTACACATGTGCATCATAATGCTCTCCAGCCAGCTTGTTCCTGCATAATGCTCTGGGAGACTTGGGCTTGTGGCTACTTGCTGTCCCATACTTGTTATCATGGTCAGAGTCCTCCCACACAAGGTATTGCCTACAGCCCCAGGAAGTGGGGCAAAACGTGAACTCCAGAGAAGAGCTGAGCAGGAGGTTTTGATGCTGAAGGAGTTAGTGGTGAGGTCAGGAAAGGTACCTGTACAATGGTACATTTCTGCCTTCATTACATTACCATAATGAAATTACTGCAGTCTTTGTATCAAAAATCCTCAGGGTGCCTCTTTTGCACCAGGCAGCTGGAGATGTTGAGATGCTGTGCTGAGCAGGCTGGAAGGAGAGGGATGGACCTGCGGCCACAAGCTGCATGGTATATTTGAACTTACTTGTCGATGAATGAATGTATGACAGTCACCCCACCATGCCTTAGGCATTACAATGGAGATAAGCTAAATAGTTCCCTTTTCTCTCCTTTGAAACCATGGTTTCTGCCAGGGCAGATGATCCCTCTTCTCCTGCTTCACTGTTCATCTCTTACAGTCCTGCCTCCTACCTCATCAGCAGGTGTAGGAATCCCCTGTGCTCCCTCACAGGAATTTGGTAGGTTACAAGTTGTTTATGAAACTTTACCACAATGAGCACAGCGGGAATCAGTGTCAATACCAGGTGGAGCAACAAGTAAGCTCAGTAGTGCCTACAGAGCTCCAGACCTGCTCCCTGTGATTGTTGGAAGAGAGTGGTTAGCCATGGGCACCTGGTGAACCCCACTGAAGAGTCAGAAGGGTCACCCCCTCCCCAGAAGGACCTCCAGACTGGTGGGGGTGAGTACACACAGGAGCATGGGACTCATGTGGGCTGCAGGGGAGAAGCATTTGGGGGTGTTGTACTACTTCTTACGAAGTGTTTTAAGGGAGTTGTGGCAATGTGCAAGAATTAATATGTGACATTTAGGGGAAGGATCAGAGATGGTTCTGTTGTGGGAACTGGTGTGAGAAAAAGGGATCAAAGGGTCTGGTCTGGGTGACATCTGGCTAGACCAGATTCCTCTGACCAAGCCCTGCCCCTCATCCCCACAGCCTACCATCTTACTAAATATTCTTGTATAATAATAACTATTTGTTACTACTGTTACTAATTGCTCTGGCAATTTCTACACTGACTTTCTCTGTGGGCACACACTCTATTCTGAGCACGTGTGAGACCACCAGCAACTTTCACACCAAACAAGTGGGCTGGGATTAGCAGCTGCATTGCAGGGAACTGGCTTTGTACCTCGTTTCACAGACGTGATGGCGCAGGGAAATTTATTAGCTAGGAGAGTGGGTGGGAGTCCTTGGGGAGTGTCAACAAGGGTCATGGGGACTGCTCGTTTTTGCTCTGGACTGCTCCTGTTGGCTGCCTGTCCCACAGTGGTGAGGCCACCCTTGCCAGGTGGAAGGTATGTACTGATTGGAGGACTTGCAGGGCTATGAAAACTTGTGGATGTGAGGAAAGGGAAGTGGGACAGAGCTGAGACTGTTCCTCAGAGGGCTCCCATGGTTTGGAGGACAGTCCTAGCAATGCTGCCAGGTGGGTGTTGGAGAGAGGGACGTGGGAGGAGCAGTGGTGGACTGGAAGGGGAAGAAATCTCTCAAGGGGCTGAGGCAAAATTTGAGATGGAGCAGTCTCAGGGTCCTTCTTATGGAAGTCTTCACTTGTTCCTCCTTGCTTTCATTCTCTCCTCACTGTCCCACAGAGTTTGAGGAAAGTGGTTGCCCTGGAAGCCATTCCATTTTTCTCTGGGACATGCATTAAGTGTAGATGACTGTGTCAAGCTTTCATCACGGAATGATTGCTCCAGCAGCCACCCATCTCATGGCTTTTGCTGAACTCACTTCAGTTTATTCACATCTCTCTTGTACTGGAGACAGGAGAATGGGAGCAAAACTGCATGCAGTCACATCATCCCATGGAGTTGTGCATTTGCAGCTCCCAGCCACTCACGGGTATCTTTAGGAAGTGTGTACATCCAGGGAGATGGGAGTGTCCATGCATTCCTTGTTCCTCCAAAGGGACTAACCAGAGAAGCAGCAATACTGACTGCAATTTTTGAGGGTATCCTGTGTGTAGTTGCAGAGCTGGATGAGCTGCTTCCAGTCCATTGAAGAGTCAGTGATGATGCCACCTAGAGAGCTGTCCTGTGAAGTTTATATTACCAGTATATCAAAATATATCAGCATTATATATAGATCAGTATATACCAGCACTGTAAGCATAGCCAACAAAGGGAGAAAGAGTTATTCCAGGCTTCAGTTGCTGAAGAATGGAATAGCTTGCTTCTCTAAGAGCTACTTTGTGCAGGTGAAGGAGGAATTGTTGCTTTCAGCTGAAGCCCTCTGAAGTTACCGCTTAGGTATAGTTGAAAAGGTCTTCAGATACTCACAGCATGCCAACAAAGAGGACTAAGATGTCTTACTGTCTCATTGTATACCCTAGACAGCATGAACTTGTCAGAAAGAAGACATCAGAGACAAAAGGTTGTGTGGTCAGAGTCCTGTTCAGGAGAATGGATAGCTCACTGATATTTTGCCACCTCTGGTGGCATAGGACTTTCTAAGCTCAAGGAGTTGACTGGGTTTCCTTATAAAGGTGGGAGCATCCACAGCAAGAGCAATGGGCAATTGCCAGGTTCCATGTCCAGTGAAGAGCTGTGAATAGGTGATATTATCAAACCTCTTCATTAACCATGCTGGCTGCATGATGAGGCTTCAGAATATGTGGAAAGTTATAGCTTTAGAGTGGAGCCAGAGAACTGAAACTTGCTGTTTGAGTCCATCTTATTGACAAGGCCTGCTTTCTCTGTCTTCCACTTTCACACATCTTCTCCTGTTTTCTCTCTGTCAATCAGTCTGAGCTCTAGCCCCAGCAGTCCTGCCACTGCAGGTGGGAGAAAGGAGATTCTGGCTGAAAAAACACCATGCTCAGCATCTTTCATAATTTTTTTGTTATTCTTCTGGGCTGCCTGAGTAGGAGGTGGCAGAGGCAGTGGCACTGGGTCAGTGATTTTGGGATATTCCAGCAGGAAGCAGTGAAAACTATTTGCATAAGTAATTACCTGCCTGTGGAAGAAAGGAACATTGTATGTATTTCTATAACTTTACAGTGGGGAGCAGGAAAACAAATGAAGAATTAATCTCAACTTTATCTTTCCCTCTCCTGCCTCACTTATTTTTAATCCTTTCAGAGAGATGAACTTTGTGAGTCAAAGAACTTCCCTTCTGCCACCCACGCCCCAGCCTGATCCCAACAGAGAACTCTCCCAGCATTAGCAGTGAAGAATGGACTGAAATGAAGAGAATGGAGTCAATGTCAGCCATTGAATTTGTGCTGCTGGAATGCAAGGTCAATGAGTACTTTGGGGTAGATCTGCTCATACACTGAATTCCCCTGAGTATCCAGTGATGTCTCTAATATCCCTGCTAATTAACACTGTAACCTGGGGAAGCTCTTTCTAATCACCTCTTGCTTCTTTTTCCCTTCAGTTAACCTGCAGTCCTCCAATTGGGCAGAGAAAGCACCAGATTGCAAGCCCAGGATGGGTAGATTTTTGATTATGTTACATTGGAAAGCTGGGGTTTGAACTCAGTAAGTCTGGCAACTTCTGTGCTGGTTAGGTATGGCAGCTAGTGCTAGGGTCAACCTATGTGACATACACCTTCTTCTTTTAATCAAACTATTGAAAGGCAGGTTAGCACTTAAACTCAGCAATAGAAGTGAAGCCATGATGAGCAGCGCAGACCAAAGATCAGTTCCGTAGTTTTTCAAAAATATAAATCCAAGAAAATATTTAGTTTGGGGGTTTTTTGTTTGGTGGTTTTTTTGCCTTTTTTTTTGTTGGGGGTTTTTTTTTTTGTTGTTTTTTTTTCTTTTTTTTTTTTTTTTTTTTTTTTTGACAGCTTGCGTCCTTCTTCCTATGATAAAAAAGAACTGTGAGTTACAGTGAAGACAAAGTATTTGAAAACAGTGCAGATAATCAGAAATCAGAATAGAAGAAGATAATCACAGAGTCAAAACATCAAGATTAAAGAATGAAGTGCTTGCAGTAGCCTTGCTGGCTTTGCATGTATACATTTACTGTAGGTGTCTAAGTGCAGGTTAGGTGGATCCTACTTTCCGTAGGCTGCAAGGTATTTTGTTATTTACTGCCCATTTATATGATCATGGGGCTCTCCAGAAGCTGTGTTCTCAGTTGAACTCCTCTAGCAACACAAAACTTAAATGGTGGTGAGAAACAGTTCCTTTAAGTTGTGTGTGGGCTGAAAACATTCTTGCAATGGCCTTTGTAATGCCATTGGAGATAAAGCCAGTAAATTGTTCCCACAGCTGTAAACTAAAGATAGTTTTTTGATAAAGAACTTAGTATCAAGAATTTTTTGGTGCTGCCAAAGGGGTCAGTCAGCTTTTGAAACTGACTGACATAGTACTCCTGTTGCTGTCAAGTCAGTTTAAAAACAGATGCAGTGACTCAAAAGTTATTTGTTCCCTCGTGGACCTCCATGGTCTGCAGGGGCACAGCTGCCTCACAATGGTCCACACCACGGGCTGCCGGGGAACCTCAGCTGTTTCTCTCGTACAGTCTCACTCCTTCCAGCTGCCGGGCAGCATTTTTATCTTTTCTTAAATTTGTTATCACAGAGGTGCTACCAGCATCACGGATGCCTTGGCCAGTGGTGAATATGTCTTGGAGCCAGCTGACATTGGGTCTGGCTGACATGGACGCAGCTCCTGGCATCTTCTCATAGAAGCCACCCCTGCAGTTCCTCCTACAAAGACTTTGACACATAAATCTGTCAATTGTTTCCTGCTTTTGGGAAAGTGATTTAGGACTTTGATAATTTTATCTACTACTTCAACAAAATAGTTGATCAGGTAGCCACATAAATCCAGTACACACTGGCAGACTCCACTCTATTATCTAAGCTGGAATAAGAGGCCTATAATTACTCAGATCACCCATTGAGAAAATTTTTAAAACTGGCCACTGTATAACTTAGCAGTTATTTTAAATGACATGTTATCCGTCACTATTATGACCTTAGCTCTTCCAGTTCAGAGACATTTTAGACCTATTGAGTACTTATTATCAGTTCTACTCATTCATTGTTATTCACTCTGTGATCTGTTTCATCTCTACTCTTAAGTAATTTTGATTTCTACCTAATCATTCTTAAGATTCTTAACTCCTAAGAATGACTTGAATCACGTGAACACAAAGTTTCTTCCACTACGAGCACTGAGCAACTAAATAATTTAAAAATGGCTCTATCTGCTGTGATCTTCTTTTGCACTGTTAGCTGGTCCTACAGATTTTCTCATGGGCTCCTGAATCTTTGATGTGATAATAGTGCTAATTCCCCTTGCCATTTTTTTCCCTCAAAGTGCTTTTTGTCTGCTGTGTTTTCACATACAATCTGTCACCAGATATGTTACTTCTATTTTTTCCATCTGGCCACAATTTTAGCATTCACTGTCTCCTGCAGCCTCCCTTGCCTTGTGGTTTGATATCGCCTATTTCCTTTTACCCTTCCTCAAGTACATATTAAGCAGTGTTTCCGGGTCCTGTACTTCCAGCACCATAACCTTCAGACTCCTGATGTCAGTCAGTCTACAAGCTCTAGGGTTTCCTTTGAAGATTGCCTTTTGGCAGGAAGAATGGAGAAGGAGCCTGTGCAGGGTGTGTGTCCATGGTTTGTCAGTGAACAAAGGGAATAGAGAGCCAGGAGCTACTCTGAGCGTGCCTGAGGACTTGGTAACAGAGACCTGCAGCATCACCTCAGACCCAAGATGCAAACAGAGAGAGGTGGTCATCCTGCAGCTGTGAACATGTCCAATGCCGACACCATTCTCCCTCTGTTAGGTTACACCAATTATTGTTGTCTGAGGAGGCTGGAAGACAGGTCAACAGCCTTTCCAAGCTGCCCAGCTTGTTCCCACCTGGTCAATGAGCAGGAATCCTGGCTGCAGCTGGGGCAGGGAACAAGGAGCTGATGGTGCCCCACAGATGCCCTGGAGAGCTTACTAGGAGGGTTTTTATGAAGATCTGAAGAGAGGGGAGGGTGCCAACGTGAATTAAAATTAATCGAGAATTAAGTGCTTCTCTTTGTATATCAAATCTGACAAAAATTTCCTTACAGGTGGTGAGCCCTGGAGACTTTAACACTAGCTAAGTTTTGTTGGTATTTCATACCAAGTAAAGCCATAGCTATCCTGGCATGATGTATGGCTGCCAGCTCTTGCTCACTCTGAAGAGTGAAAATAAACAAATTTGACAAAAGAATTCTTTGTGGGGGGAAAAAGAGGCTTCAAACTTCTCTGGATATGACCCTCAAAAACTTGATCTTTCTTTGAAGTTGTCCTTCCTTTGAGCGGAACACTCGGGTTCTGTGGAAAACCATATCTGCTGAGATCTTGTCTGGGACTGAACTGGTATAAAACTAGATATATGGCAGTGTTACTGACATAACTGTGACAGCAAGATGCTTTTCTTCTTGTCTTCTGAGTTAATTCTGAACACATTTTTTTTCCTGATTTATGCTCTTCCTTCCAGTTTACACAGTCACTTCTCTACTTTCATCAATTTCCAGACATTATCTCATCCCTTCTCTTTCGTAAACTGCACAGATTTATTCTTTTGAGCACTTTCTTTGCCCTTCTTTCTGATATTTTCTGTGTTGTCTGGGAATTTTGGACATTTGAACAGTTAAAACTCCATTATTGTTGTCTGCAAAGTCTCAAAATTATTCTTTTATTACAGCCACCCAGCCTCAAAATTTTTCTTTTATAACATCGCACCAGTCTCAAACTTGAGTTTCAGGTGTTCTTTTAGCTGTTATACTCCAAGGGCCTGTTTGCTGATTGCAAACAGAGGTGGAAAAAAACCTCAAAAAAAGAGCCACCTCACAAGGAAAATACCTCAATTAGAAATTAATTGTCCTTGTGAGACTGGATATTGAAGGTACAAGGGCAGAAGGGAGATCATGGAAAAAGGAGAGGGTTTTTTACGTACATTGCAAATCCCTCGGTATAGCCACAGGAGGAAAAACACAGAATCCCTTTGTTAGCCCAGGAGCCTCCTTGGGCACAGCAGGGACTGAGCTGTGGTGTTGAGTTCCTTTGTCCTGAGCATGCAGGAGCAGAGCAGGCAGAGAACAGCTGCGGCAGAGTTGCATGTTGACAGTTCATCCTGAGCCTACCGAAAGAGCAGTTGGTCAGTAGCCCTTAGATTTGGAAATGGGTGAATTTATACTCCAGCAACATAGGGTAATGCAGCCTTTATAGCCAGCACTACTGTCTGCTCCTGTGTCAGGGTGAGGACAGCCATTGCTCAGCACAGCAGTAAGACAGGAAAACTGGGCGTGTTTGCTGAGGAGCTGGGACAATAACTTTTTGAAGCTCATAGATAGGAGAAGTAGACATTAGACTGGATGTAAATTAGGTCCTCAGTTGGCCAAACAAAGCTACAGCCAGAGAGCTTTTTTCTTGTTAGAGTCCCATTTGCAGGACTGACGGCTTTTTGCTTTTGAGCCCTGTCATCAGTAGCGTCCCTTTTGGTGGGCTCCCCCAGGCTTGCTGATAATCTTTGGCCCAGCCACTGCATGCACCAACCTCTTCCATCTTTCATCTCCTCCCTGAAACACTCTGGCATGTGGGAGGTGGTCTTGATTTGGTGGCAATGTAACGTGCACCGCAAAAGGGTACATATTTGTGACTTGCTACAGGGTCTGACCACTAAGATGAATTAGATGACATGCATTTTGTGTTACTCTTTTTTGCCCTCCGATGGGAAACAAGTAATAACCTGAGTTTAGCTTTGTTTCCTCGTTTCTCCTGCCTGGTCAAATTCAATTTCCACAATAAAGCTTCATGAAGACTGAACAGGCTGGCCTCTGTGAAGAAAGTCAGAACCAGGGAAATGCCAGGCCAGGTCATTATTAATGGTTGTCTAAAATAAATGACAAGCTTATTAACTTTGCAAACCACAGCAAGATGTAATAGGCTGCAAATGCTTTGGAGGAGACAGCTTGAGCTTGATAAATGGTCTTTTCAAATTGGAGAAATAGTTTGAGAAAAATTGGATGCAATTCTGCAGGGACAGGGATGAGCTCCCACCTTATGCAGAAAAAAGCAGCTGCATGAGGAAAAATATCTGCAGTAACATCACTCTGCAGAGAAGGTTGGGGGGTCACAGTGGATCAAAGGTGGATCAAAATGAGTCAGCGGCATCAGGTCATCTCCATGCTGAGCTATATGAACCAAATTACGACCTACGAGACAAATGGAGTAATTTTTCTTCTCATCATGTGTAAGCCCCCAGCGCGGATGCTCTGCTTAGCTGAGGGCACTGAATTTCCAGAAGGATGTGGCCCATTTGGATCAAGGCCAACAGAAAGCACAAAAATGGTCAGCAGTCTGGAAAATATGGCCTGCATAACGAGCCTGAGAGTCCAGACTGTGTAATCAAGATGTGGGATGACAGGGGAGAGGGAGTCGTGGGAAGAGTGGTTCAATTAGGAGTCTGCAGCTAGTGCTGCTGTGGGAGGATGTGGGGAGGACAATGCAGGGAGCTCAGGGGAGGAAATCTGCCCCAAAGTTTTCTGTCTTCCTTCTCACTGGGCTGCCTCCATGCCAGGTAGAGCCAGGCTGGGAGCCAGCTGCAAGGGGCCAGGGTGGGCTTCGAGGAGAGTCTGTGGGGGGAGAAGGCTGGTGGCTGTACGGGAATCCCTGTGCAAGTGGGAGATGTAAGGAGTACATTGGGAAGTTTGGTGTTGCTTCAGGCACTTAGAAACCGTATCACAGTGGGAATGCAGTCAGCTGGGGTCTGCAGGGAATGAGGAGGTCAGCAAGACCTAGTGCCCAGCGTTGCAAACAGCTCACAGCTGCTGCAGCAAGTGGGCAGGACAAGCGCCTGCAATGGTATAGAATACTGGTGCAAAATGGAAGGCAATGACCTGGCCTCTGTGTGGCTGAGGCAAAGAATAATGGCTGCAGCAGACTGAGACTGGCCACGAGCGTGCCCTTGAGAACAACAGTTAATAGGTGCCTAGGGAGGTTGCAAGATCTCTGTCAGTGGAGGATTTTTGGCAAAGTTTGAGCAGATGTGCATCAGTGGTGACTAGATGGTTGCTTTGGGGGAGGAATGCACTAGAAGACCTCCTGAACATCTTTCCAGACCTGTTTACTCCAATTGAATGATTAATTATGCAAGTCAAGAGCCCACCCTGACCTTCAGCTGCTGAGCTGTGGCAGAGTCCCCAGCAGCTTCTTTCTCCTCTGGAGACTCTTTGGGCTTGTAGCTGCTCCCAGAGCCAACAGGGACCCAGGTGGGAAGAGCCTCCTGGTGAGCAGTGCAGCTACCATGGGTATGGCTCAGTGTTTACCACAGGGACTCTGCAGCCATGGGCTCTTTGCTGAAGTATCGTTCGCTGGGGGTGTGAGCGAATGGATTGGGGTGGGAGAGAGATGCCAGTTCTCCCTTACAGCCATGCACAATCATGTCATATTTGTCTGTAGGCTTGTTGAGGACAGCTTTCCCTGGGGCCTGGCCTGGCTGCTTGCCCCGGCCCTTGCACCGCTGTGCTCCGGGCAGCCAAGCCTCCATCTGTGCCACAAAGAGGGGAGTGTGAAATGTCAAGCGACAGGCGGTTACAGGAGCCTCACACCAGTAAATGGGGGAAGGCTGCTGCCAAAAGCATTGTTACATCGTGGTTATTTTCTCTGTATTTGCAGGGTAAAATTGAGAAAAAAGATCCAGAATATAAGCAAGGGCAGTTGAACAGCTGGGGTCTAACTGTGTACACACACTGTCGATGAAGACTGTAAGTAACCAGGGTCATATATACATTATAGCATGTGCTGCATTTATTAGATTAAGTATATGAAAATATTTATTAAATCACATATTTTTGCATGATGTTTTACTGTGAGTGTAAGCCTGTTCTGAATTTCCCATCCCCTCTGCAACTGGCCAGCAGACTGGAAGTACTAAATAATCTTCAAACTTTATTAGGACAAGCTGGACTAGAGTTGCAGATAAGAAATTGTTGGACATCAAGTTCCTGCTGCCTGAGGAGTCCTTTTCCTGACCAGCAATGTGAGCCTAGCAAAGGGTAGATATCCCCCAAGCAGCAGTGAAGAAAGCAAACAAGGAAATAAATTCTTCTTAGCACTTACAGGCAAGAAATGCCATAGATCCAATTTTCTGGGATACTTGGCACTTCCTTCTAGTAGTTTCAAGCATCATGGGAGGGAAGACCCCAGACTAGATTTGCATTAGTTTATGCACTAAGGCTTCCCTTTGTCTGAGGACTTTCAGCTAATAAATGCCTCATTGGCAGGAACCAAGGTCTAATTACATGACAAAATTGTGCAGATGTGGCCACAGAAGAGACACGTGCTGTTAATATTTTTCCACAGTGACTTACTCAAGTTTGGAAAGAAAATTGTCTCTTCTTTTTTCTTTTTTTTTTTTTTTTTTAAAGTGATAGTGGAGAATCTTCTGATTGTGCCAAGAACTTCCTCATTAGGAACAGGGAGGACAAAGATGTGCTTTTGTACTCTTTCTCCCTGGAAGCAACAGGAGAAAAGGAGACCAAGTCCCTGGGTGAGTGACCTGGTGAGTAGCTGAATTTGAGCTCTGGCCCAGTGATAGCACAGCCAGTGCTTGACACTTCGACTGAGCAGGTCTTCAGTAACCTGTCCTGGCTGCCACGGTCACAAGGCTGTGGAAGGGTGGTGCTTGGTGAAGAAAACCATCTGCCAGGGAATACTTCTGTGGTTGCAAACCCAGAACGGTGCACACCAGCAGGTCCTGAAGGCAAGGCAAGCACAGTTTCACAGCTAGCAGGGTACAGCTGTATTTCTCTCCCTTTGAGGAAAGTCAAAGAAGTCCTTGTGATAGCCTGTTTTCCCTCTTAAAATTGTACCTACTTTTTGACAGCACGAAACTTACAACTTGTAGCTTTGATAGAGGACATGTAATTTTCTAGTCTTAGGCCTTACTCTGGGCAAATATATTCAAACTTTCTGATATTGTCTCTAATTATTCACCGCAATGAACAAGTTTAGGTCTCTGCAGATAGTCATTCCGTCTTCCCTCCAGGCAGCAGTTACCTAGACCATAGTGTTTTGTCTTGTTTAAACTCTTTCACCAAGCAGGGTGCTAGGGGATTTCCAGCCCTGAGTACCTTGGTACCCCAACCCTAAACTTAACCTCTCCTCAACTCTGCCATGGAACAGAAGAATGGTGCTGCTCAAAGGTACATTAAGAGTAAGGGGCTTTAGTTGTTTATTTACAGAGTGTATTTCTCTTTCTTACTTTTCTCATGTTTTATCTCCTTGTTGCATGCAGTCTGTTTTTGTGCACAGCAAAGACTATTAGATACTTCACTCAAAGCAATGATTTTTTAAAAAAACCAAAATTCTCTTCTAGGGCTCCACCTGAAATGCATTTCAATTTTTAAGAGAAACTGCAAGATATGTGGACTCAGCATGATGCCAACATTTTCTTTCTTATGTGTATTGTTGCTGTGCATAACCTTGCTAGTAATGCCTGTTGAGATTCCCTACTGTTGCCTCTCTAAGACTGATTTCAGTTGCTTGTAGCTTTTCCAGTCTATAATAATTTGTGCAGAAATTTTCCATTTTTGGTTACAGTACCTGTCTCAATGCAAAAGTTTCGCTTGAAAGTTTTCTGGAGCAATGATAAGGCTATGGCTTGAGGGAGACAAGCAGAAAAAATTATATACTAAAATAACAGTTTATTTCTTCTGCAGTAGTGATACCCATCCAGATGGTGGAAATTTATGGCATGAATTTGAAATTTTAAGTACTACTGATGCCACAGTGTGCATTGCTTGAGGGGTATAGCTCAGTTTTAAAATTACTTAGAAGTTTAAGCACTCTAAAAGGTACATTGGAAACTCAAGAACTAGTGTAACATGAGTAACCGATTATTTGTTTGGTATTTTCATATAATTAATTTAGTACTGAGGACAAGATAGACTCAGCAAAGTGATGCAAGAAAATCTTTTTTTGAAGGGGCCAAAGGCAGCAGGACTGGGACATAAAGGTCCACTTCAAAAGGACCTGGTACGCAGGAGTTTTATCTGAGTGCAAAAAAAGAAGGGACCACAGTATAACAAATAGCTGAGAAAGGGATACTTGTCATCAAGACACTCTTTTTTTGCCTGAAGTGAGAAACCAAGCAAGAATCTAAGTAAGCAGCTGAAGGGCCGGATGTGTTTGCTCAGACAGGGTGACACCGTGGCAGCCAGGGACATCCAGACCTGACATTTGGCTGCAACCCACATAAACCTGAAGAAGTGAAGAGAAACACCGAGGAAGGGCTTTGCCCTGCAGGTGATGTCATAAAAATAAAGAAAGTAGTTGTCTGCTATCTTCTGTCTCTCTGCTGTTTCTGAGATCCTTCCTCAAGGTGGCAGGGATCACCCCACAAGCACTCTCCCTGGTATTCCCCTTTGCCCCTGTGCTGAACATGATGGGTCTCTCCCATGTCTAGCACGAGTGTGTTATGAGGCACGAACATCAGCAGAAGAAGTGGAAACAACTGTGTCAAGGTTTCAAGGACATGCCAAAAGCAGCGTGACTGGCAAGTGCACTGTGGCAGACTCTTTGGAGCAGTGAGATAACAAAGGCCTGGCATGGTCACAATGAGTCTTTCATGAGAAGAAGCTCTTGGGCTGTCTGAAAACCTGCGTGTGGCAGCAAATATAAAGAGTTAGGTGGGTTTCCACTAGGACCAATGTAGGAGACATGCCATGGGCAAGACCCTGTTCAGATCACCAGTTCTCTGTTAATGCTTCACTGTCAGCTACAGTATGTAAATGTACAAGCGTGCAGAAAGATGAGCTGTCACTTATATGCACCTAACCTCTCTGTGAGAAGTGCTCAGGACAGGTGATTTTCATGGATACCCACACAGAAATTTCAAGTCTATTCAGACTGGCAGTGCCCATGAGTGTGGGGTGTCCCTCTGCTCTGTGGTGACTCCAGACATTTTGATACCAAAGAAAGACATGCCCTCTCCTTTCTTTTCATTCTCCTTTTCACCTGCGTTCAGGATCTGTTAATGAAGTCCTTTTCTTGAAAAACAAATGTAAATTTTCCTGATCTGGTATTTATCAAAACAATCTAAAAATATTCGGGTTTATGTTGAGAGCTTTTTGCACAGTTTCTTTTTTTCATCCCCTCTTTCCTCCCTCCCTCCCCAACCCTGAGTAGACCTCAGTCTGTTCTTTCTGTCTTGGTGTTCTTGAGCTAGCACACATAGCTGCCCTGCCACTGCTGGCACAGCCAGACCCCAACCACAGCACATGCTGCCATTTTCCACAGGGCAGTTAAAGAAGGAACAAAGGAACTGAGGAGGATGGTCAAGATCCACCAGTAGGACCTTGGGGAAAGTAACATCAGTGATAAGAGCAGTTGAGAGGTTCCAGCCCTTTCTAGGGGACTGTGGGAGTCTGTGGGACAGTCTGGGACTGAAGTACCCCTGATGGCATTGCTGTTAGCACCAGAGCTTTCCATGGCCAAGCAGTGGGGATTGGCTTGCCTGCATAGTGCTGAGCAATCTGCATCCCAATGCAGAGTGCACTGTAGCTGGTGGCAGCCTGCTCCCACCAAGGGAATCACTTGGTTTACTGGAGAAGAAATCCCAGGTATGCAGTATATAAGGCCAGGTGAGTGTGACCCTGACATAGAGCGAGGGGATGGAACACTTTGGATATGCCACAACACTCATTTTCAGGGAACTGGACAGCCTTGTGGCCGTGGTTAAGGCTACGTTTCCTGAGAAATGTTCCCAGTGAATTCTCAGAATAAGTTGCTGGAGTTCTCGTATGTGAAGTGATCTTTCGCTGAAGATTTTCAGTGGGTGTAAATTGACATTTGATCTCTGGCTGCCAGTAAATCTGCACTACAGGAGAGTCTGTCTGGTTTTTTTTGGGTTTTTTTGGTTTTTTTTTTAATTAATTAGCAATTTGAATCGATGGCAAAAAATGTCGAAAGCCTGATTCAATTATAGAAACACATATTGAACCATATTCCACAGGAGACTGTTCTAGGTCTGAAATTACTCAATATTTTTATTAATGACTTGCACAGTAGAATACAGAGTTTGCTTGTTAAATTTATAGATGTCATCAACCTGGGAGATGCTGAAGACACTAGAGGATGGGGATAGAATTCAAAATAAGCACAGGAGCAAAGTATTACACTAACATAAGAATAGACACCTTCAAAGAGACTTAAGAGAGAGTGACTGGTGAGGCAGCGGTTCTACAGGAAGAAAGGTGCCAGTCCCACCCTCACTATCTAATTGGGCATTTTAACTAAATAAACAATTAGAAAGTTTACACATTTAAAGCATCATGCTGCAGTGGCAAGGTCTCTGTTGAAACACTGTTTAAAACACTGAGTACAGTCCAGAACAGATCAGCAAAAATGATGAGAGGTCTAGAAAACAGCATATGTAGGATTAAACCTTTAGAAAGAGTCAAGTACCAATATCAAATGAGACAATGCCTCAGTTTCTGTTGTTAGCCAGTGATGTCCTGTACCCTGGGCAGAAATGGATTGAGTTGTCTACTCTGGCTTTATCTGCAGGTTTCAGCTGTTCTCTTTACAGCTTTCCCCACCTCCTTCCAGCACACCTGGACTGCAACCAGACAGCACCTCTCTCCATCCTCATCTGCCATTGTACAATCCTGCCTGAGTAGACACTCCTACCTTTTTAGCTACTGTTATCTGGTCCTAATTTGTGAAGCTTCTCTCCTGCCAATTCTGGCTGCTAACACAGCCTTGAGAAAAAGTGAGTGTCTCAGTGCAAACAATGTAAACAACCATGAGACATAAGCAAAACAACTTCTTTGGTACTGGCCATGGTCTCTGCTTGCTTTCTGTTCAGCAGGTTTCTTGAGGATATTTGATTTGCTTGCTGGCTGTCCTGTGCAGGTGGAAATCACAATGATATCCCTATGACAAGTGGAGCCTTTATGTGTTTTCTGTTCTTGTGTGGGCAGGTAATTCTGAAATTAATTTACTAAGAAGAAAAAGGGCAGGGATCCTCCGTCAGTATAGCAGGTCATAACCTGAGTGTGAGACAAGAGTACCAAACTGTTGTGAAAATGACAGGAATTGTACTAGAATACTGAAACAGAATGCAACCTTCAAGCCACATTGAATAAACCTTTTTCTCTCCTTGGCATTTTGGTACATCTTAGCTGGGATTTTGGGTGCAGTTCTGCATGAAGAAGGAAGCTGCAGACTGCTGATGGAGGAGAGATAAAAAATTCCAAACCAGGCTCACAAACACCAGATCTCAAAAATGATACAAGCAGAAGGACCGAAATAATTGTGGTTCTTTACTAAGAAGACAAGACTGAAAACAGTCTTCAAGTGTGTAAATAGTAGTGTAGGGAAGAAACAAATAAACTATATTAGTATATATATGAATAAAACAGTAGTCTTACATTTCAGGAACTGTTAGGAGAGCCAATACAAAAGTAAGGGCAGCTGAGCACTGGACTGTCTTGCTTAAGAAATCTGTGGTGTGTTTATCATTGGAAGTTTCAAAGCACAGTTTGGGGAAAAATCCTTCAGGAGCACTTAGCTGTGGATTGATCTTGCCTTAGGGCTGTAGGCACGGACAACCTGTTTTGCTGTGTTTTTTCAGATTCTCTATCTCAGATTCATCTATAGAGAAGATTGTTCTGGGGCAATGTCTGGATAAAGTGAGCACTTTTGGCATGCTGGTTCTCAGACAGGAAACAGAAACTGAAAGAAATTGAGAAATCCCACAGCAGGGCAGTTTGTCTTTCAAAAGAATGTGTTAAAACAATATAAGTAATAGTAAACAAAAATGACAATAAACAAATAAAGAATAAGGCTGTAGAAAGAAAACATAGACAATTTGTAGATGAATGAAATTAGTCCTATTAATAATACAGAAATAAAAAAGGGAGAAACTGCAAAGACTGGAATTTCTGTGTTCAAAGTACTAGTGAATGCTCAGCCTAGTAAATAACTAAAATGTCTAAGATCCCGAGGAAAACTTTTATATGAAAATTGGGGATTACAGACTGGTGGGGAACTGCCTGAAAATAAGTTCACAACAAGAGGAGCATCATCTTGTCTTGGAGGCCTTCTTTACATCCCATCACTGGTACAAAACTATCTCCTCTTACATCTGAGAAATGGCTATACTTAGTCTGTTGTTTGCTGTAAAGCTTCTTTCTCTGCTCATGTAACTAGAAAATCCTGGCTCTTGTATCACTTCTGATGTCTCTCACTTGCATTTTTCCTGGTATTCTATTTTCTATTAATCTGAGTCGATTTAGCAACTGAGAAAATGAGGACCAGACAGCACATATTTTGATTACTCATTTTCTCTTAAACATTTGCCCATAGTACTGAAAACTGATTCTCATTAAGCACTACGGTTTTTAGCCTACAAAAACATAAAAATAATCTGGGCCCAGGTGGGGTTCATGCCTCCCTGCAGTCAGCAGAAAAGAATGGGTATTTTTAGGGAGAGGTTCATTTGGAAGTATCTGTTTCTCTCTATAGCTGTCGTGTTGTCTCCTTCAGCAGCTATAAAGGAAGCCCGCTGCGATTATTTCAGATGAAGATATTCACATTGTAGATGCCTATGTTCATTCAGAATCTCACATCTTGTTTCTAAATACTACAACTGTTTGCTCATTCATACTTTCATAGACTAGAATAGATTCTTGATTGCCCTTTCACTTTTCTTTGCAATAGGTGTGACTCCTGGGATTGCTGATGCACTGTTTCCGTGAGATAGTCTGTTCTTTTGCAAGACGCAGTTAGCTGTGCAGCCTCTTATCTACATCCCAAGCTTTGAGTGAGGAAGGTTTGACAGAGCCAGGCTGTGATTTACCTAATTGTAATGGTCAGTTTGACATTAGAGCTGCTGAAGAACATGGCTACTGAGAGCTGGTGGCTGGCAACCAGTACCTTGGTAACAGTGTGGGAGGAGTACAAAGTGGCCCAGAGCACACAGAAACACACAGTCATTCAGCCAAAACGATCCCTCTGTACTTACTTACTTTTTTGATGGATGCTGTTGACCTCCACTCCTCTTCTGAGTTCCCAGGCACTTGCTGCCTTCGGCCCTTCCCACAGCTCAGTCAAAACACAACACTGAGATTATCTTCATGAACATTTATCCTGCCTTGTTCGTGCCCTTCTCTCTTCCAGTTTACAGAACCACACAGTCAGTGATTGGCTGAGGCTGAAGAGAGGCCATCCAGTCCAGTGATGTCCTCGAGCAGGGCCAATTAGTGCTGGTTGCCCACGTCCCTGGCCAGGTGGCTTTTGAATATCTCCAAGGACAGGGACTCTACAGCCTCCCTGGGCGCCCTGTGCCAGTGCTCATTCATTCTCACTACAAAAAACTTTATCTGGATGTTCAGAGGGAACCTCCTGTGTTTCAGCTTGTATCCCTTGCCTCATGTCCTGTCACTGGGCACCACTGAAATGTCCTGACTCTGTCTTCGCTTCAGGTATTTATAGACATAGATAAGATCCTATCTGAGACTTCTCAAGGCTGACAGTCACAGTTATCTTGGAAGCCTATCTCATAGAGGAGTTGTTCCAATCTCTTAATTATCTTCTTGCCTTTCATCACACTCTCTCCAGCATGTCCATGTTTCTTTTGTACTGAGGAGGCCAGAACCTGACACAGCACTCCAGGTGTGGCCTCACCAGGGCGAAGTAACACCTCCCTACTCCTGCTGGCTGATGCAGCCCAGGGTTCCAGTTCCCTTTTCTGGCCATGAGGGCTCATTGCTGGCTTATGTTCAACCCAGTCTCCACCAGGATACCCAGGTCCTTTACTTCCAAACTGCTTTCCAACTGACTGGTCCCCAGCATATGTTGGTACTTAGAGTTGTCCCTCCCCAGCTGCAGGACTTAACACTTCTCTTTGATGAACTTTTTATCACTGGAGTACATTACTAGTTATTGGCCTCCAGCTAGACTTTATTCCATTGATCACCACCCTCTGGTTCCAAAGGTTCAGATAATTTTCTGAACCTGAGTTCTCTCCAGGTTTTATTCACCTGTAGAGAAAATTAATTCATCAGGGGTTGCTTTCACCAACCAGCCCAGAGGTCCTGCTGGCAGCTTAGCAGATGATCTATGAGCAGATGTAGCTTCTGGACCTCAGTCTAGGATGAAATTCTCTCCTTTGAGCACACAAAGAACACTTTACATTAGAGAAAACCTTTTTTTTTTAATTCCACAAAGCAGAATGAAGGAGTTCATGCTTGTCTCTGGCCAGACAATTCAAGGGTGTTTCTGAGTTGTGCACATCAATGCTTGTCCTTTATTTCTGTCCCTTGACAAATGACCGTACTAGACCCTTCCCCGCTCCTGGACACTTCTGGTGTGAGCTGTGAAGAAAGGAGCAAGAATGTCCACAGTGAAGAGTAATATGAATAGCTGGAAATTACCATGCAATCCTCATTTCTAATTCTGTGTTTTGTTGATAAAGTAAAATGTAAACTTTTTCTAAATCACTATATTTAACCTTGGACAGGGAATTCTGCAAAACACATAGTAGAGGAGGTGATAGGAAGTGATTTTCTCTGTCCACAACAAAAATAATATTGATAGCTAGGTTTTAAAAATGCCCAATCCTTACAATGCTAAATAATTTTAAAAAAGAAATTACCCTAGTGCATGACCTTCTTCAGAACACAGACAATGAGTACCATGCTGAAATGCATCAGGATCTCCACACACTTGAACAGCTCCCAACAGATCATCAGGAGCAGGGTGGAGGTACATGGGCTGTGAATGGAGAGCTGAACCATGAAGACTGAGAAAGGAGTGAAAAAATTGAAGCAGGTGTGGTATTGCATGACTTCTCAGTCTATTCCATGCTTTTCCAAAGCTCTAGGAAACAGCTGGCAGTCCAGCGTCTCAAATGATAACTGTCCTTTGGGCAGCAGAATGTATATATGAATATGAGAAACCAAGAATATGAGAAAGACTACACACAACAGTGCCAAATGAAGTTTGTATTCCTAAGTGTGTGGTATTTTCAAGTTTCTTCATATAGTTTGACCCACCTTGCCAGACATCCAGCAGTGTGTAAATGATTGTGACAGAAAGCAAACATCCTCATGGCCAAATATCTGCATAGCCAGAAACAGCAATTGACATGAATCTTCTGCCATAAGCACAGCAAGGAGCACATAGATCTTCCTATAGCTCTTCAGTGACAGTGGATACACCTACAGCCACAGCATCTGCTGCTTGTTGGCTGTTGAACTCCCACAGGAACTCCTTGTGGGCACTGTGAGCAGGTCAGCAAGTGCCGTGTCTCTGCCCGGGTAGAAACTATTGTTCTGATGGTGTTTGTTGATGGACTAGTGGGGAAAGGCGAACTGCCTTGGCAGGGTATAAATTCCCCTGTCCGTATACCAGCTCTCCTTCGGCACTTGCAGAACACAAGAGATGAAGTTCCTCAAGCCAGCTACACTCACCCTGCTCCTCCTCTGCACCCCAGGCACCGGGGAACGTGAATACACCTCTGTCCTCACTGTGTCCAATGGAGGCCAATGGGGCAAGTGGGTCAGTCAGCAGTTCTGCTGCCATGGCTATGCCAATGGATTTGCACTGAAGGTAAAATTTTCTCCATTTCCTATCATTTCCTGTCCCTGCACCCTGGTCTAAAGCTCTCTGCTTTCCAGGAGGGTCTTCTCCAGAGTCTAAGGACTTTCTGTCAAGTTTTTCCTCTTCTTGAGTGTGGTACTCTGTACATAAGACTAAGAGTCTTCTGGCAAATATTACCACTGTAGGTACAACAGAAAAGAAAAATGCAATGTTTTTTTCTTCTTACGACAAGAGTCCTCCCAGTAAATACAGCAAAAACAGAGCTCCTCCCAGAATTCTTTTGCTCTCAGTCAGGATAGAGGTGCTGGCAGTTGCATAGTCTGCATGTGGCTGATATTGCTGAAAGAAGTCACATCAGTGCTAAAATCTGCTGCTGGAATCAGGGAGAGAGACATCCTCCACCAGTGTCTCTCCTGGAACTCTGAGCCTCTGCCTTGTCTGTTGGGTCAGAAATAGCAAACACAAAGAGAATATTACAAGGGGTATGTAGGTTCCCAGTAACAAGCATCTTTTATATGTGCTCCCCAAGACATTTTCTCTTTCTCATTACAGAAGGGAATTGGGATTGTTTATTACAGGCATGTAAAGGACTTTTCCTGGGTCTTCTCCCCCTTGCCTTCACCTCTGCCCCTCTGTGACTTCTGTTGCAGGTGGAGCCCGCTCAGTTTGGAAGAGATGACACTGCTCTGAATGGCATATGCCTGCATTGTCAAGATGACTCAATAATCGAGTCCTTGGTGGGGGAGTAAGTAGCACTGTGGTTTCATGTTTGTCATGCACCAGCTCACAAAATCCTCCCATTTGCGGGAGCCTCTTCTCTGACTTGCTCTGTATGCAGACTGCTGTAGTACAGTGAACTAAAGCAGGTGGTTGGGGGTTGTGTTGATTGATTTTTATGGTAATTAAACATGGTTACATCACATTACCACTTTTTGTTTGCTCTTGAAATTTCTGCAGAGCACTGTGAACTCCTGAAGTATGGTCCCGGGCATAGAGTCTTTCACTGGATTTCTGCAACACATGGGGCACATGTGAGAAAAGAGGTTTCTAAACATACATCTAGAAATTGTGTGGGTGGCCCTGTTGCAGGGAACAGCATTGCACCTCTGGAAAACAGAGTGTCTGATCTCCCTGCTGTCTGGTGTGTGCTTGTCACACGTCAGGGATGCATCATAAAACTTGGGCTCAGGCTGCCCTTGAAATTTCCACCAGAACCATAACTGTCCAATCTCAGACTTTCTGGTGGGGTTTTTTTATTTTTGGTAGGTTTTTTTTTTTTTTTTTTTTTAAAATGAGATATCAATGAAGAGGAAAGTACAGTCTCGGAAGACAAGGGAAAAATGTGGAGAAAGTAAGGGGCCCCAGACTGCATCAGGATACTGTGTGGGTCATGGATGTGAGCAAGGAAGTGTTAAGCTTAAGAGCAGCATGGCAAGGAGAAGGAGCCCTTCCCATCAGTTTGCAGAACCCAGACATTCTTCCATTTGCTTTTTGTTAGGTGGGGTACATAGACCAGCTTCCAAGTTTGCCCTGGAGGTTACTTGATCTCCTTTTCACTGAAAACAGAGAGTTCCCAAGGAGGTGGTGATGACACAGCAGCCAACAACATTCAGTTCAGATGCTCAAATGAAACTGTGCTAGTAGACGATGGACTGTCATGTGGTACCTTTAGCCCTTGGAGCAAAACCTGCAAGATATGTGGTCTCCAGACCAAGGTAGAGCCTCCTCAGGGGCTTTGGGATGACACGGCACTCAACAATGTGTAGTTCTTCTGCTGTAAATGAGCACTTGCTCCATCCCCATCACTGCCTACACATCACATATCCCACAGCAAATGAATTATCGATAAAGTTTTGCTCTAGCTTCATACTGGGACATGCCTGTGTGGTAGTTTAAATTTTA
>VWZG01005729.1:0-13857 GCA_013396735.1 Grallaria varia | reverse complement strand
GCTGCACTGGGGGAGGTTTAGACTGGAATTACGAAGCATTTCTTTACTGAGATGAAGCCAATGATTTTATCCCTCCTAGGCTTGTCTTTACTGAAGCCAATGATTTTATCTTGATTCTATTAATTTCTAATGGTCCACTCTGGCCTCCAATCAGGAGACACGGAGACACACCATCCATAATGTTGCTGATTCCTTTGAGAACACACACAGAATCAGTCTTGAGGAGAAAAGAAAAGCAGAAGGAACCGTGCCTCATCAACACCACTTATGGAGACTTCCCACTGTGCCTTTTGCTACCAGACTTGCCTATGTCGCATCGCACTTGCAACAAGTGTGGGTAGAGCCCTTCCCAAATCTCTGTTTGTGAAGCTTAGCCATGAGGATGATGATTAATTCCTAAAGAAGGGGAAATAGTTCTCTTCTATATATTGACTAGAGAAAGCATTTTAACAAACATGTAAAACATTCCATGACACTGTGATTCTCATGAGTAGGTTTAAGTTAGACACAGAACCAGCTGTAAACAAGAAAAATGCCAATGCAGAGTCCAGGCACAGCCTTATATATACTGACTCTGCAACAACAATAATCTGATCCTGCTTTATATCCCTCTAGCAAAAAAAAAAATAATAAAATTCCAGAAGTCACAGGAAGCTTCAGAAAAGATGACAGAAATTAGAGGTGGACAGGTATTATGCTACTATTTTTTCCTAATATTTAAATTGTTCTGTCTTCAATAATTTCCATCATCATAAGAGGAACTATCTGTTATTCAAACCAAATCAAGCCTTTTTCCACAGAATAACCTCTGTTGCTAGAGGCTGGTTTGTGGCAGCCTGATGGATTCACACATAGTTACAGATTTGGTGCTATGTTCAGGAGTCACTCATTCAGTAATAATACCAATTATGATCAATTGTCTACTGAAATTTTATACATTAGTCAAGAATGTCTAATTCTTAGAAAAGATACCAGAGCTGCAGATCAAGGTGATTTTATTTCCTTGACCAGGGGTTGTGTCAATGTCAAAAACCCAAGGCACAGAAAAAACATCTGGCAGATCCTGCCCTTGGATCTGATTCAGTGTATATTAGCAGAGTTATATATTAATGTGGTAGTGCAATGCTCTGCAAAATTATCTGTGACTTCTTAATGTTGGAAAATCAATACAAGCAGTAAACTTTGCAAATATTCCTGATGGGGTACGTAAATGTATCTAGGATTGTAGAGGCAGCAGTTTCCTGACATAGATAAAGACTTCTATTAGCCACATGTCCAAGGGAAATAAAGCTGGGTCTTCAGACCTTTAATGTGAAGTTCCTCTTTCAGGCTGAGACACCTACATTTAGGTGGTTACATGGTGTCTGCATGCAAATTGTAATTGTATCACGTCCAGGGGGGTTCTAACTAACCTAGAACATATCCTAGTTGACCCTGGGAATTCAAACCACAGTATAGCTTGTATACCTTCAAATAACTTCTTAATAGATTCCTTAGTTCCTTTGCAATATCAGTTCACATTCCAAACATTTTCCTAAGGCTATTCTCAGGCCATGAACCTGGATACACTGTACATGCTATGAAAATGAAGGAACATATGAAGAGGTTTTGATTTATTAATGATTAGTTGTTCTATTTCAGGCTTCTTTTCTCATTTCTTGCTCTTTCAAACAAGTTTTGGACAGAGTGGTAGTTTAACTAATATATATTTTAAATAACTAGATAAATAATTAAAACCATAAACATTTTGGAGTACATCTTATTTTTCACGGATATTACCCATAATATTTTATCAGAGGTTGAATTTGCTCTTACGTAATGGAAAATCTTTGCAGTACCATTGAAAATGATTAGAAGCAGCAGGTTATGAAACAGCTAGAGCTTTCACAGGAATGGCTGTAGTATCCTTTCTTGCTTGATTTAATATAAAGTGAAATGTGCTTGACTGGAGCATAAATGCTTTGACTATGGTGCTTGAACCACATTGCAAAGGCAGAATTGAAACCATACGTTAATGGAATGCGGATATTGATGACAGGAAGGATGTTCTCATAAACAAAGCACTGGAATCCATAACCCTCCTCCTTCTGCTTGTTTTCATCTGCTGGCCAAATAGATGACCCCACGACTCAGTTTGTATCAGTTCCTGGAAATAAGCCCTATAGTACAGTGCACCACAAGAAAGGTACCTGCTTAAGCAGAGCAGCAGAAACAGCAGCAGCAGTTGTGAAATATTAACACAAATGTGAATTTGAATGAAATCAGTCCCTTGTGTATGAGTGTAACCCTCTATTATGAAGGTAAAAAATTTCTTAGTATCAATAGACATATTTTTCTGCTGTGACAGTTACCAGCCAAAAGTACGCAAGAAAAGATTCAAGTAGTTGATCTGTCCTCATATAGGTGGAGGTATACATTTGATTGCTTCAAGACAAGTCTTTTCTGGACTAAGAAAATAGCTGTTGTGAGATGAAATCTGATAAAAAATTTGTCCTGACAAAGAAAAATGACATTTTTGCAAAATGTGCTTATGTCTTCATAATATTCACAAATGAAACTGTCATCTATTTTGCTGCAACTCTGTCAATAAAAGCAATGGAATTATTTTTCATCTAAATTCTTATTCATTGAAGAAGACCCAAGAGGCCTGGCAGTAAATGCATTAAACATTGTATAAGATTTCACCATTTTTGAAAACTTCCATGAAAGACTTTCCATCTCTGTGGGCCATAACAGTCAATTGCTTCTCCTGCAAAATTAAAAATGCTTTAGCATCTTGTAGAAGACTCTTTTCTGGAGCTTCAGTATAAAGTAATAATATGAAATGTCACTTTTTATGTTAAATGACAGGCAGTCAATGACATTTCCCAGTGATAGAGAAACCTTGTCTTTGTCTGAGTGGTTGGTGGATCCTGACCATGGAGTGGCAGGGCAGTGATACAAGCTAGTGCACATCTCTTAGTTTGCTTATGGAACCTGTTAGTGGTAAATCTATTATTAGTGAATGATGGGATTGATGTGGAGGGTGGCTGTAGGGAGAAAGCTGTGAGACTTAGATTAAGTTGTTCCATTTCAGTAGATATATTTGACCTCCACAGCTCATATATTCTATGTTTTAATTTCTAGGGAACGACATGTCATAAAAAAACGAATGTAGACTACAAACTCTTCTCCAAAAAGTTTATGATTAAGCAGTAGTTAATTCTAAAGAATGACTTTAAATATGTAAAGGACATATTTATGAAAATGTTCTGACTAATGTGTAAGCAGTGTGACTTTCAGAATAGACTAACAAAATTCACCTGTTGAATATTTTTATTTGTTTCTGCTTTTTTTTTTTTTTTAACTACAAATATATTCTGCTTTTCTCCACCCAATTCTACATTGTCTCCAGGCAACTCTTAATACAGCTATTTTTTTTTGTAATGTCAAAAACCAGATAGGTCCAGTGAGAATATTTGAGGGGGGAAAAAAGAAAAAAAAATGAAGTCTTTTGTGTTTAATCTTTTCAAAAAAGAGTGATACATTAGTCAGATATGGCAGGATGATCTTATGTTTTAGGTAACTTTTTAGAGGGAAGAGTAAGACTAATTTTGACAAAAAATGCAGTAGGTCAAGAGAAATATAATTGGCAATGAGCTCGATTTGAGTAGAAATTTTCCAGATTCCTCCATCATATCATGCCCATTTTTCCTTTTATTTTTTTTCTTCATATACTGCCTGTTCTGCATTCAGTAAACTGAAGAAATTCCTAAAGATAGAATTTTTATTCTGTTCTGTGAAAGTAAATAAAAGCAAGCAGTTATGTTGACCCACAGTCTGAACAGTTGCCCAGTTAGCTGGAAATATTGTCCAGAAACAGCTGCTTCATTAAGTGAAAAAAAAGTAATTATATGCACATCTTTCTTTCTATGAACAAACATAACTGCTCAGTGCTACCATGCCAAGTGAAAACTACATCAAATAACTCAAGCATTTCCTTCATTGAACATAGCTGAAATTCCTACCTGGGAACTTACATATAAGGGGTTGGAGGATGTGTTGTCTGTGTGCCCCCTTGTCCCTCCCCCTCCAAAAGGAAAGGCAAACAAACAAACAAATAACCAAACAAACTCACAAAAAAAAAAAAAAAAATCCCAGATACTGTAAAACTCATGCAATTCAGCAGCAGCAAGAGAGCTGGCAAACAGAAAATTAGTGGGCTTTGCTTTCATGGAAGAGCCTAAACCTACTTAGTTCGCAGAGTTCAACAGTAGATACTCTTCTAATGTCTTCAGCTCACCCTCAAAACACAAATAAGATTTCAGCTGATTTGTAAACACAAATGCAGAAGATCCAGCTGTGGGAGGAAATGACTAATAAGCAATGCATGACAACTTGACTTACTGTTGACTTCTTGGGTGACCAGTTCAAATAGCCAGAGGATGTGTTAACTAAACCAACAACCAGATTCCAGTGGGTGGAGGTTATGACAACATTTGTCTTTCCAATCCCATGCCTGCTGACACAGACACAGGGCATATTTCTGCTGGTTTTGGAGACTCTCTGCCACATGGAGCAGACTCAAAGTTTGCATAGCTCATTTTATCTTTTGATACAGAGTAAGAGCAAGGGAAATGAAGTGACCTATAAACTGAATAGTGAATAACTCTAAAACCATGCTGCTTTAAGCTATTTCATTTTGATTTAGAATAGGTTGTTCATTTTGCCTAGCAAATTAGAAAGTAAAAATTTTATTTGTACTAGGTCATTAAGTCAAGATATTTCAAACAAGATGATGCAAAGCATTAAAAGAAAGTATTATGATCCTTCTCTGAGCTTTACAACAAGACCAGATCTCTCTTACCGGAGTACCTAAGTAAGGTGACTTAACTTGCAGGCTATGAGAGGATTCAGGCTTTTAAGAGTCTCTGCTGTGCTCTAACAAGATCATACTTCTTATGTTTGTAGTGGGGTTTTTTGTTGGTTTTGTGGTGGTTTTTTTGGTTGCTTTTGTTTTGTTTGTTGTGGGGTTTTTTGTTTTAGAAGAGAAATAAAGAAAAAATTGTCTGTCATCATGCCAGGCCAATGTATTATTGATAACCACTGCTTCAGCCCCTTGCAAAAAAATGACCTTTGCATCCTTTCACTGTAATGGCAGAAAAGGTACACCACTGTTCATTTTGTAACTACAGAATGTTTCACGTGTATGAATTTTATCTTAGAAGCTTGTATTAAATTTGCTTCATAATTTTTGTGAAAATTAAGGCAGAGAGTGTTGTGAGATTATTACCTCTGTTTACATAGAAAGTCGAAATCAGAAATTGTGTTCCGGTTATGCAAGTGCCAGAATGCAAGGAAATCATCTTTTCTATTTTATTGTTTTCAGTTTTGTTATTTACTGAAAGGTGCTCAAGCTAGATCCCTATAAGTTTATGGGACCTGAGGAGATTCATGTAAGAATACTCAAGGACCTGGCTAATGTCATCTCAAGGCTCTCTTGACGATTTTTGAATGGTTTTGGGGGATTTGGAGAGGTCCCACTTGACTGGAATGAGCTAAAGCTGTCATCCCAGATTTCAAAAAAGGCAAGAAGAAGGAACCTGAAGACTACAGGCCACTCAGTATTAGTTCAGCGAGTGGTAACATAATGAAGATTATGCTGGGTAGTATGGAAAAATACCTGAAGGTAATGCAGTCATCCATCATGGTGAAGCTAGCTTGACTTTGTGAGGGGAAAGTCTTGCCTGTCAAGTCTAATTTCCTTTTATGACAAAGTAACCCACCTAGTTGATCAAGGAAAGCCATTTGATGTCATCTTTTCTGATTTCAGTAAAGCTTTTGATACTGTCTCTCCTAGGATGCTTCTGGACAAAATGTACATCACAGCTGGATAAACAAATCATGTGGTGGAGAGTAGCTGGCTCATGGGTTGAGCACAGAGGGCAATAGGAGCACAGTGACTGAGGTGACATCAGACTGGCGACCTGTCACTTGTGGAGTTCCACAGGGCTCCATCTTAGACCCTGTGTTCATCAATATCTTCATTAATGACTTGGATGCAGGGCTGGAAGGCATGCTAGGTATGTTTTCAGACAATGATAAATTAGGAGCTGTTGACTCCCTTGAGGGCAGAAAGACCCTTCAGAGAGACCTTGACAAATTAGAGCGCTGAGCAATCACCAGTCATATGAATTTTAACAAAGACGAGTGGTGGATTCTGCACCCGGGCTGGGGCAACCCTGGATATAAGGACAGACCAGGGAGTGAGAGGCTGGAAAGCAGCACTGTGGAAAGAGGCTTGGGGGTCATGATCAATGGCAAGTTGAATAAGATTCAGCTGTGTGCCCTGGCACCACAACATATGAGATATAAAGTTATCAGCGAACATTCAAAGGAGGGCTATGAAGATGGTGAAGGGTCTAGAAGGGAAGCCATACAAGGAGCAGCTGAGGTCACTTCAGCTGTTCAGCCTGGAGAAGAGGAGACCGAGGGGAAACCTCATCACAGTCTACAACTTCCTCATGAGGAAAGTGAAGGGAGAGGTACTGATCTCTTATCTGTGGTGACCAGTGACAGGACCAGAGGGAATGGCTTGAAGTTGTGTCATGGGACGTTTAAGTTGGACATTAGAAAAAAGTTCTTTTAAGAGGACAGTTGGTCTCTGGCACAGGCACCCCAGGGAAGCGGTCACAATACCAAGCCTGCCAGAGTCCAAGAAGCACTGAGACAATGGTTCTAGGCACATGGTGTGATTCTTGTGGTTGCGAGTTCTTGAGAGCTGCACCTGCTTGCAGACTTCATTGGTGTTAACTGGTTAGGGCACTACTCATGGTACATATTTTTTAGATCTAGAATCTAGATTGTATACAAGTTAAGTATAATTCCTCTTTATTGCTTTTTCTTACACTAAGATGATTTCTTACAGTAGAAACATTTCTAGCAGTAGAAATTGCTGTAAAGTTGATTGATGAAATACATTGATCTGCTGGAGGGTAGGAGAGCTCTTCAGATGGATCTGGACTGACTGGATCCATGGACTAATGATAGGAGGTTCAACCAGGCCAAGTGCTGAGTCCTGCACTTGGTTCATAACAATTCCATGCAGTGCCCTACAGACTGGAGGAAGAGTGGCTGGAAAGTTGCCAGTGGAAAATACCCTGGGGGTGCTGGTCAACAGTGGCTGAATATGAGCCAGTGTGTGCCCAGGTGGTCAAGAAGGCCAATGGCATCTTGGCTTGTAGCAGAATTAGTGTGGCCAGCAGAAGGTGGGAAGTGATCACTGCCCTGTACAGGGCACTGGTGAGGCCAGACCTCAAATCCTATGTTCTGGTTTGAGCTATCCAATTAAAGGAAAACATAGAGGTCCTGAGTGTGCCCAGAGAAGAACAACGTAGCTGAGGAAGGGTCTGGAGCATGAGTTGGATGAGGAGCAGTTTGGTGGTGTTTAGCCTGGAGGAAAGGAATCTCAAGGGAGACCTTGTCAGTCTCTGTAACTACCTGAACGGAAGTTGAAGCCAAGGAGGGGTCGATCTCTTCTTCCTGGAAACTGGAGATAGAACAAAACAAAATGACTTCAAGTTACTCCAGGAGAGGTTTATATTAGATATTAGGAAATTTTTTTTAATTGAAAGCATGGTTGAGCTTTGTGAACAGGCTGCCCAGAATAGTGGTGGAATCAGCATCCCTGGAAGTATTAAAAAGTATGTATATGGCACCAGTGGACAGGCCCTTTTCCAATTATAATTATTCTGTGATTATAGGGTTCTGTAAGGTTCGTCTGTGTATAAAGTGCATTTTACAACCATTTAGTGTTGACTTTGGCCAATATAAGTCCATGAAATTCTGATTTATCACTGAAATGTTGACTTACCCCAGTTGACGTCTAAGGTCATTAAAATGTAAAATTGCCATCCATAACTTTTTTTCTGAGGTGTTAATTTTTTGAGTATCTGAGAAGTGAACGAAAAGTGGCATATCAGTATTTTTTGAGATTGATGTGTATATTATACACAGAGAGATCACATATATACATATATGTACACACTATCTGAGTGTATGTTTTTACAGGCATGACTAGGACACTGGTCTGAGAGTCAAAACATCTCAGAGTGTTGGCCACACTTATGACAGAATAAGAAACAAAGATGAAGTATTGCAGGTAGTTATTGCATAACACCCTTTGACAGAAAACAAAAGCACTATGTTCACTTGCATTTTACCTTACCTTTTATGAAGTGTATTCACCTGCTTTTCTCATTGTGAAGGCCAAAAGACACACAATTTTGTGTTTAGATTACTTGAGGGATATACGTAGTGTTAAAAGCATTTGGGATACCATAATAGTTAGCAGAGAATGAATACCTAAAATAACAAAAGGGCATTCTGAAATATTTTTATTTTATGATTTAAGCTATAACTGTACTGGAAAATTATTAAAATCAGATGTGTTAATAGATCACAAGAAAATAAGTTATTTTTGTCTGTCTGTCCAGAATCAAAGACATGCAAAACTTTTGGAGAATGCCTCTCTTCATGTGATTTTTAGAATGAGACCTAAGAAGGAAATGAATTTTAGAAATATACAACAATAAGAAACAGATTAGCAAGCTTGTCATCTGAACCTCTGAAGATCTGAAAAAGTAGGTGGCAATTTGGATTTACTGCTGTTTTATCTGATCTGAGCTGCTATTTTCAGGGGAGTGAATGCATTATATCTATATATTTATATTGATCTAGATAGATATAGGTGTATATATATATCTTAGTACTTTTTATGTTGCTGTAATATTTTGCAGAGATATGTAACAATAATTGGAAAAAAACAACTTCCAACCCCCACCAATTAGTGTAATGTTTTCCAGGCACTGAGCCTGTTTCCAAACAGCATGATGCGAACCTTGTCTATACCAGTGAATTACCTTAACCCCCAAAAAAAGGTGGTGACCTACAGCATGATGTCAACTAGTGGTCTCTGTGCTTTTCTAGCTGACAGATTATTCTTGTCTGGGCTAGGGTAGTTGGTGACCTCCAAAACCCCAGGATGAAGATCCTGGTTGTCATATTTGAACATAATTACAATAAATAATTATTAAAGGATTCTGAAATATTCAGAATTATTAAAAATTCAGAAGTAATTCTGAAGGGAGCCTACAAGAAAGATGGAGAGAGACAAGATTTACAAGAACATGTAGTGACAGGAGAAGAGGGAACAGCTTTAAAGTGAAAGAGGGTAAAGTTTTGACTAGATATTAGGAAGACATTCTTTACTGTGAGAGTGGTGAGGCAGTGGAACAGGTTGCCCAGAGAAGTTGTGGATGCTCCATTCCTGGCAGTGTTCAAGGCCAATCTGGACGGACCTTGATCAGCCTGCTCTAGTGGAAGGTGGTTTGAAACTAGATGATTTTAAGGTCCCTTCTAACCCAAAACATCCTATGATTCTATGACATTCCTTTTTGCCAGTTCTCTTTTGTGCAGGAAATATGTCTGTGTCAGTTCAAAACTGTGGTTTTGATCACAAACAACTGTCACAAAACTCATAGGCTTTTAATTTAAATGTAAGACACCTTCCTTCGACCTCTTTATTTCTGGTGCTGACCCAGATGTTTATGCTTGCGCAGTATAGGATGATACCTACAGATCCCACTTCATTAACAGCTCAGCTAGATGATGACAAGAAAACAGACAGGCGACTGTTAATTATGTTTCTTAATGCATGGCTAAAACAGGCTCACATTTAGCACTGCTGGTTTAGAGCAGACCATTTTCTGGTGTTTGCCAGCCTAGGTTATTACTGTTTTCCAGTTGTGAGACATGCAGTGTAGGTTTCCAGCAACTCCTATTCCTTTAAGACCATGCCAATAAGACACCTCATTTAAAACTGAGCAATTTGCTTTGGGAATTTTGCGTATTATGATATAGTCAGTACTAGTACAAGCTGTCTTGAATCGTAATTTGTGAATGTATTTTGAAACTTGGTGTTCTTCACTGTGACACTGAAACACACTTTCCTTTCCTATAAAACTTCAAACACTGTGAAGTAGGTGGCTTAGGCACAATCTGATGTCAGTGTGTAACTTCAGCTTCTTGAGCACCTGCGAAAACAAAAAAAAGGTTTCCAAATCAAGCTGCGCAATGACTTCAGTTGTATGGACCTACTGTTCAAATGTACAAAGCCTTGGCAAATAACATGCAGAGCTACATTTGTGTTGCTTGTATCTTAGATCAGTTGATATGGCACCGAAAACTTAGGCACTTTCTAAGGTACATAAAAACTTACTGCTAAAAAATATGTGAGAATTTTTTCGATAAAATCAAAATAGTCCTGTGCTTGTTATAAGGTGTAAGAGGCATCCCAAGGATGGCAAAAGCATATGATTGTTACTATTTGTTTTTCTTCCACCTGTTGGTTTTCCACCTGAATTTTATTTGTTCTTTCTTTGCTCCGTGTCTTTTTATAATTCTTTCTGCATGTCATTTTCTATGTGTAATTTTAAATTCACTTTCATGGCAGGATTGTCTTCCGCTCTCAATCCACTAGAATGAAAACAAATGTGCCAACCACAATGTTTGAGTGGGCTTATGTTTCAGTAAAGAGTCCTTCCACTCTTTCACAAAACACAAAGTACTGGGCTCACTAATCTTGGTTATGT
Organism: Grallaria varia; assembly: GCA_013396735.1. NCBI lineage: Eukaryota > Metazoa > Chordata > Aves > Passeriformes > Formicariidae > Grallaria > Grallaria varia. Next base: position 3,226 of record VWZG01005729.1, on the reverse strand, counting down.
TGTCTGAAACAATCAGACTTGCCAGTGAATACTGAGTACTGCCTGTCTGCAGACGCAATAATGGTTATACACTTAATTTGTTTGTGTCTTAACCTTTTCCATTCCCATCCAGGCTCCACTGTTTTGGGGGTTAAATCTTCCACAAAGCAATTTTTTTTCTGTTCCTGGTATGTTTATTTTCTCCTTCTACAGTGAGAGGGAGGATATAGAGTGACAGTAAATTATACATTAAAGCTAATTATATTTCCAGTACAAAAAAACCAGTAAAGGATATAATGAGCTCTTTCTTTCATATGCTAATAAGTTAGCAGTTTCTTATCAACTAGAACATGAAATATTGTGTGTTGATTCTTAGGAAACTGAAATAAATGTATTCCTTTAATGTAAAATTTCTATGCAAGTGGAAGACCCATTCAGGTAACTTTATGATGTAGTTTTTAATTTAGCCAAACCTGAGGGGTTAAATTATTCTGTGTGATGTAAAACCGGTGGTGAGTCATCCAGCAATTTAATTTAGGCAAAATCTGACTTGTCATTCCAAGAGCAATAATACCATCCTTTGCTTCAATAGCTTTAGCCTTAGGTAGACATTTTTCAGACGATCTCCTGTGCAGTTTTTGGTGGACCTACAACATACCAGTCTGCACGGTTTTTCTCTTGTCAGTTTAGTATTTAGTCCCTGATGATATAGTGCAACTGTATTTGGCAAAGCAATTTTATGAGACGAGAAAGTAAGTCAAGATGCAAGTAAGTAATAGATTTTAATGTGATGGATTACAGTCCACATTTACATAAATTCAGTTAAATATGTTTCACAGTTCCTTGTATGTTGAAAAATAAAGGGTACACTGATTTTATACTTTCATTCAAAGTAATATACTTCCAGTGTTAGTTATCCTGTATAGAGTACTTCAAGAGTATTGTAAGCTATTGAGAAATAGATGCAGCAATATTTTGCAGGGGCTATGGTTGACTGTCAATCAGTTCTGTTTTTTTTTTAATAGAAAGAGAGCCTTTGAATAGGAGACGCCAAAATGAGTGGGGGAAAAAACCAGAAAAGGTAAGATAAGAAGAAAAATATGACAAACAAAAACCCTGAACATTCTATTCTGAAAGTGCTGAACAAAACTGCTTTAAAATATGATAGGAGTATTAAATAAAACTGTCCAAAAGTCAGAGACTTTTCCATTCAGATCACAAGTTTCACAAACAAAGATGACATTTTAATATATTTGCCCTTTTGTACACTCAAACAGCACAGAAGCTCTAGGCTTGAATGCAACAATGCAAAGCAAAAGAATAGAACTTCTTTAAAATGTGAGTTATTATCCACTCAGTAACAAGATATTTGATATCTTTCAGGGAATTATAATGCGGTTGTAAAAATGTTTTCCTGGCCTGATGCTTAGGTATTCAATCCAGCAGCACATTTGTTTTCGTAATATTTGAAAAACCTGTTTTGTTCTTTTTCAAATTACAGTAGTGCAAATGAATAAACATAAATAAAACTAAAAAGAAAGAAAAAGGAGGTTACTGTTTTCAGATGTTCTTCCACACTTCTCTAACTCAAGCATTACATTGTTTTTTTTAATGTAATTTTACGAGCCCTTCCCATCCATGCTGTAGTGGTTGTGGACTCGTACTTTTGGCTACTCAAGGAAATAAACATTTTATGCATCATTTTGGAAAAATTGCTCCTCCACATGTTTAGCCACAACCTACTCAACCAGAAATGTCAGACAGTTTTAAAACTGGAACATGTGGAAACTGCACTGAGACATGTGCACAAGGGTGTGCATGAGCATATCGCCCATATACATGGATGTAATGTTAGTCTGGAGACCAAAGGCTGAGAGACTTCAGTATCTTCAGAAGTGGATTAATATCTGCCATAATTTAAGTCCACCTGGCAACTAAGCCCCACGCAACCACTTACTCACTCTCCTCCACGCAGGGAAGGGGAAGAGAATTGGAAGAGTAAAAGTGAGAAAAATTGTGGGCTCAGGCAGAGACAGCTTAATAGGGAAAGAAATCAAAGCAAAAAAAAAAAAGAATTAATGCACCACTTGCCATGGGCAGGCAGGTGTTCAGCCACCCCCAGGAGAGCAGCACCCAGCACAAGTAATGGTGACTTGGGAAGACAAGCAGTGTCACTATGAACATCCCTTCCTCGCTGCTTTTTGCCTCAGCTTTACCAGTTGAACTTGACATCATATGGGATGGAATATCCCTGTGGTCAGCTGAGGACAACTGTCTCGTCTGTGTCGCCTCCCAGCTTCTTGTGCACCCCCAGCCACCTTGCCGGTGTAGTGGGATGAGGAGCAGAAAGAACCTTGACCCCACGTGACTAAAACACCCTTGTATATTCAACACTGTTCTTAGCACAAATCCAAAACACAGGCCCATACTGGATACTGTGAAGAAAATTAACTCTATTCCGGACAAAATCAGCACATTAGCACACTGCTGTACATCTTGACATGATTCATTTGTCTTACATGCAGCTTGCAAGCTAGCATATTTCACTGAACTCTTTAGAGTTTCACATACTGTTTCTTTCACTATGAACAGTAAAGACCAATAAGAGAATAAGTGAAAAAGTAGTTGAGATTTTCACTACACTCTCTAATTTTTGACACTTTTTCTTCTCAGTTTTCTTGCCTTATTCTCTCCCTTTTTATTGAATTTTCTTTGCCCCATGAAGCTTGTTTGCTCATTCAGTAGTAGTTTAAGATGCAATAGCTATTGTAACAAGAAATTAAAAAAATAACAGCCAATTTGGAGTATTGAGAAGGTCTGCTTCAGGTTTTGCTTCTGTAAATAGCTTTACTTAAAAAACTTAAAAAGTTAATGTAAGGGGCTGCAAATGCTTCAGCAGATTTAACTTGCTGAAAATGCACAGTTTGTTCAAATGCTCTGTGCCTTTTCATGGGCAGAAGAGAAAAAGTTTCAGGTCTCCTGTTCTTGAGACTCTACATAGGAGGAAGATTTTAGTTTTCAGAGTAGATATACGATTAAAATTTACTGAAGTGTTGTATCTAAAATGTTGTCATATCAAAGGTACTTTATAATCTCCCTTATTGATTCTGTTTATGCTCAGTTCAAAAAATGTAAGTTTTGTGGAGATGTGTGTATTGTTTCTCCAGAATGCTTCCAACAGAAATTGTAGCATATAAAATTACACATCACTTGAGTACAATCTGTGAGTTTTCTCTCTTTTTTTTTT